>SZWC01004776.1:22937-52413 GCA_023375785.1 Penium margaritaceum | reverse complement strand
TTCTACTGGAGTTGCCATATGGGTGGCACAACAGCACCACCAATGCGGCAACTGCGGCTGATCAACAAAACACCACTTTTCGGCAGGAGAGTGTAAGTGGCAGCCGCGTGCAAGCATTGGTGCAGCCGGATACAAGCGGCGCAGCTGCTGCGAGCAAGTAGCGTGCATCAGCAGTGCTGCACAAGGAGTAGGAGCTGGCTGCAGCGAGCAGAGTGCAGCACAGCAGCGTGTAGCAAGCGAGTCGTGCAACAGCATCAGCAGCAGCCGTGCAAGGCATTGTTTACACCTGTAGCTGGCTGGCTTCACTGAGCATACTTGCACTACGCTAGCGGCAAGGTTGAGGCGCAGCAGCAGCAGCAGCGTCAGCAACGTAGCAACTTGCACATGCAAACAGCAGCAGCGAGCTAGTGCGCTGCACTTGCATAATGCAACCCGAATTTGTGCAGCCTGCACCTGGCTAGCAGTAGCAGCAGCAGCAGCAGACACGAGCAGTTGAAGTAGGATAGCGCAGCAACTGCAGCTAGGCGTGGTGACCGTGCCCGCATGTGTCAGCAACTGTAGCTTGCAGTCCTGGCAGGCGACGTGTCCTGCACTGAGCACCTCGCGATTGCTCAGCCAGCAGCGAGCAGCAGACGATGCAGCCCCGCAAGCAGCAGTAGCACTGCGCACACATCAACTGAAAAGGTGCATTGCGTGCGAGCAGCAACCGCAGCAGCAGCCTGGTGCAGCTTGCCAACGGTGGCGCAAGCAGCGAGGAGTGGCTACTTCATTGCGCACTTTGCGTGATTACTAGCTTCAGCAGCAGCAGCAGCAGCAGCGATATCGCATTGCAGCCGCCGCTGACGCATGCGCCTGGGCCTTCCCCTCTCTTGCCCTCGATTCCTTCTCCTGCTCGCTCTCGCTCGCTACCACGGACTCTGTCTCGCGACCCTGCTAGCGTTACGGGCGGCACATCGCTGTGTCAACATTCTCCCATGCCCTCGCGTGGGTGCGAAATCACCCACGCGATCATGGGTGGTTGCCGGTTGCCCTTCCATTCTCCACGCCGGATTTGGTCCGGCCACTTCATTCAACAAGAAAAACTTAGGCAGCAGGGACAATCAAGAAAACCTGGGTTTTTCGATCATCCAGCGGGTACTTCTGTAACCTTTTGTAGAACCAAGAATTCCTTTTATTTTATTGATTTTTCTTCTTTTCTTCTTCTTAATAAAGGGGAGGAACTTTTACATTGTTTTCCTTTTCCTCCTTTTTAGCACAAGTACGTCTACCGTGCACCACAACCCTTTTACTCGTTAGTCGATTCCAGACCCTTCCCTTTTCTTTTGCACCACCTAGGGACAGTGACAGAACCTCTCACATCATCACATCTCATCATCCGTCTCGACAAGATGTTGCCGTGGCCGGGGCCACCTCCTGGCCCTTACCTCACACAGGGATTTTATCCCTCGCCCACTAATAGTGTTCTGCACTCTCACCCTCTTCATCCGCGACCCTCGGACTCACTGAGGCCACCGCCGGGACCACCACCATGTGGTCACCCCGGCCATGTGCTCTCATGGTCGTTTTCTCCACAGCCGGGCCATAGTCACTCCAACCACGGGTTGCCTTCTGGCACAGTGCTTCTACCACCAGCATCACCACCTCATGGTGGTGCTGATCAGTCACTCATGTGTTCGGTTACTTCACCACCAGGAGAGAGCTTTTTCCTCCCTCCATCATTTCACGAGCCTACCGGTGCACTGACGCGGACATCACCCTCATGGGTCCACGGGAAAGCCGCCTCTGTGGTCAGCTTCTACTCCGACCGGGGCCAGCGCTCTACACGCCTCCGCGTGTCATCAGCCTGACGGCTTAGTTCCCGGACCACCTCCACCCTCTGGTCATTCTTCTCCGTGGTCCATCTCGTCACCGCTGAGACAGGGCGTTCTTCACACTCATTGGCATCATCTGCCGTCTTCAGGGGCCGATGTGTGGCTACCAGCACCACCTTTTGTTGATGCTGCCCTCCAGCCACTCCCGTGGTCGGTTTCTTCACCGCCAGGACACGACATTCTCTATCCTCACCACCATGACTTTCAGAGGATTGGTCACCTTCTTCCACGGCAGGATCCAGCTTTTTGTGGGTTTGCCTGCCACTTCTGTGGCGATGGACGCCACGGTTGGCGCCAGTGTCACCTGCGCCCCAGTGGGTGGCATCCACCTTGGCTCGTGCCTTGCGAGTTCCCTCACACACCACAACAGACAGACCTACCTCATTCGTCCGTTCATCACACCGGCGCTCTTGTTGTCCTCCACACCGAGCTCCAGAGTCTGCGACAGATGATGCAGCAAATCAGGGACCATCTCTTCACCCATCGGATTGACTCTTCCTATACACCATCATCCTCATCTTCCTCATCTTCTTCTGAGGGACCTTCCCCGGGTGCACTGGACCTTCCGGCTTTGTCTGCAGCTATTCTCTCCATCCTCTGCTCCACAGGTGTCATGCCCCCTCTCATTCAGCCTCCAACCCGTCGACGTCGTTGTTGTCCAGCGCGTCATGTTCGTCTTGTCCTTGGCACATCTTCATCTCCACCGGCTTCTGTCGTTGCACTGGTTGAGGGGGGGTGTGTGCTTCCGTCCACTCCGACATCGACCATGTCAGTGAGCACCGAGGATGGAGCAAGGGCACCTGGCACTACATCAGACACATCCACACAGTCTACATCCAAGCTTCTCGCATCCTCTATAGTACCAATTGCATCAACTGGCACAGCTGCACCTGCTGCACCAGTTGCCCCACCTGTTGCATCCCCAGCAGCAGCGTCCTCTGCAGCTTCTATGCCTTTAGCAGTAGTAGTAGCATTTGACACATCCACACAGTCTATATTCACGCTTCTCGCATCCCCTACAGTACCAGCTGCATTGGCTGGTACAGTTGCGCCTGCTGCACCAGCTGCCCCACCTGTTGCATCCCCAGTAGCAGCGTCCTCTGCAGCTTCTACATCTTTAGTAGTAGTAGCAGCATCAGACATAGCCACACAGCCTACATCCACGCTTCTTGCACCCTTTATAGTACCTGCTGCATCGGCTGGTAAAGCTGCACTTGTAGCACCAGCTGTAGCACCAGTGACAGCTGTACGAGCGGTACCATCTGCTCCATCCACTTTGTCATCTGCTGCATCCAGAGCGTCATCGGCATCAGCCTTTCCTGTAGCATGTGCTTCATTTACAGCACCAGCTACATCAGTTGTGATAGGTGCTCTAGCGGCACCAACTGCTCCATCTCTCACTACAGTCGCATCATCAGCTTCCTCTCTAGAGTTAGCTTCTTCCTCTTCATCGCCTTCACCAGCTGCATTGACACATCTGTTAGCATCAGGTTCTTCAGCAGCTTCTGTGATGGTTGCATATGATGTACCCTTAGGATCAACTACACCAGCTGTATCTGGTGCCTCTACCGCGCTTTAATAATCCACACCAGCCCTGCTAGCCACGTTGGCTGCACTCATCACGTCGTCTCCACCAGATGCACCAGATTTATCACTCGAGTCGACGTCTTCATCAGGATCCTGTGCATGGACAGTATCGGCACCTTCAGGATCATCATCTCCTCCAGATGCTACATCAGCTCCGTCTTCTGCCTCAGCGACAGCGCCTACGTCCTCTACAATATCACCTTCTGGGATATCATCTGCATCCACTGTATTGACATCATCTACAACACCTGCAACATCAGTTGTGTGTGCTGCATCATCAGCACGAGCTGCATCAGCACCGCCAACTTCACCGTCAGCATCAGCTACATTGACAGCATCTGCTGTATCAGTAGCATCTATTACATTTGCAGCATCCACATCGGCAGCCTCAGCTATATCGACTGCATCAGCTATTTCTGCTCTTCCCTCGTTTTTCAGCAATAGTGAAGCAGCTGATAGAGACACCATTCTGCCGTCTGAGATCTTGGGGAGGGCATTGGAGTCTTGCCCACCTATGGTAATGACTGCAGGGTCAGTGCCCTTCACCAGGTTGGTAGCACCTAATCATTTCTGTCTGAGATGCCGAGCTGAGGAGGATGAGATTCGCTGCGAGATCAGTGCGTAGGAGACTTACGTCGCTACCATCCGAGAGACATTACCCGGAGACACCCCTCCACCAAAGGATGCAACCGGCGACATCTTCACTGGGTACATGGGGAGGAGCGATTACATACAGATGTCTAGAGAGTGTGAGCTGAGGGATGTAGAGGAGTGGTTGCATGCACTATAGGATGCACTGGTCGAGATGCTTAGAGATGGTTGTAGTGGACACAACCCAGATGATTCTAAGTCCAGTTCCATAGCACCCTCGGATAGAGACTCATAGGACGGGGATCCTGAGATAGTGAGCAGTGACGACACCCGGACAGCCTCGGGACAGCCTTCAGCTCACCCCCATCCTCCTTCTCTATACCTGGTCCACCCCTCTTCATCTCTGATTCTTGCAATCCTCCTACCTCAGAGGTTGCCCAACATCTACATGCTTCTGATGATCCTTTGCCTCAGTCCCTAGAAATTTTGAGACACATTGCTTCAAGAGACATGGCACCTGCAGCCACTCAGCTTCGAGCAACAGAGATGGAGGTAGATCCGCTCGGTAGAGTGGTAGACTCTTTGTCCACCACCTATAGCGAGGTGATGGCGGTGCTTGAGGATGTAGAGTTTGAACTTTGTACAGTCACTCAGGAGAACCATGTTGATCTGCATCTTTCCGCTTCTCGTCTTCAGGGTGAGTTGGTCACTGCGCAGGGGTACCTACGGTCGTTGGAGTGTTCAGCTTCTACACCGCCTATAGTGACGAGCTCTCCACACACAGCACCAGAGTCTACTGGTTGGAACCACTGGCAACTGCCACATGAGGGGGCTCCAGCCTCTTCCCCCTCTGGTGACCGGCGAGCATTCGGCAGCATCTTCTCCACCCTTGCACCCTCTAAGTCCGATCAGAGTGAGACCCTGGATCTCTTGCATCCGCCAGGAGTGTGAGGTGCGACCGAGTTGCCTTTTTTGCACTACTCCAGAGCTGGTGAGTGATAGGTGTTGGATAGTGTAGGAGTGAGTTGGGCACATGGTAGCTATCTCAACCTCATCTTCCTTTCCTTGCTGACGCTTTTATATCCAGAGCCACTCTCACGTCTAGCCAGTACTTGATTATTCTCCCAGGATCATTTGGACTAGGGGGGACTTACTGCTCTCTGCAGGTGACAACTTTGTGGCCTCCTACATGCAGGGGGAGCATGCTTTTCTGTGCACACAGTTGTTTGAGTTCATGTTCCCAAGATTCTCTCAATGAGGGGGAGTGTACTTACCTTCCATTCTGGTACCTTTGTTGACAACTCTTACTGCCCAAGGGGAGTGTTGGTGTATGGGCTTTGAGCTGTCATGTAGTCCTATGCAGAGAGAGCCTCCTAGCTTGTGCTGGTTGTTCTCCAGTTGCTACCTTACTCCCTCTGTGATACGTGTGATGCATTCTAGCAGCTCAGTTCATGCATGCATTTCTAATGGAGTTTTCTCGGTGGTCGAGACCTGGGCACTTGGTGGCTTATGCCAGTGCTCCGGGAGACCCCATAGAGATTGACTGCATATTGTCTCTGACAGGTTGTACACTCTCTCCATGGTTGAGACCCGGGTACACGGTGGTTTGTACCAGTACCGCGGGAGACCCAACACCATTGATCAAGTCCTCTGATTGGGGCCTTCTGTCAGACAGGTGTAGCCTACATGTGGCTGAGACCCGGTTGTCCGGTTATGTGTTCTGGCGTCTTGGGAGGCCTGAACTTGCCTAGCTTGGCTAGACCGTGATGCTACTTTGTCATCGTATAGTCTGGTTGTGTTTGGGGTATATTGGATATTTTCCTGTCAGTCAAGACCCAGGCACACGGTTGACTGTTCCGGTACCTTGGGAGACCTCCAGTTTGTGTTTTTGTGTTCTGGGACATGTGTATTCCCCGTCCGTGCCCTTCACTGCGGCGGGGATGACGGGGCCTGGTGGGCTAGCCGCCAGTCCCCAGTACATAAGCTCATCGTAGGGCTCATTGTACTCCCTACAGATTCCTAATTCATTCGTTCCAGACTTAGTGAAATCTTGGCGCTGCATTTCTCCCACTGACCACCAGAGCTCATGTCTCGTTCAGCATGGGCCTGCATGCCCTAGACGCATTTCAGCAACCGGTGTGTCATCTGGTGTTGGACTACCAGCTTGGAGCTGACCGACGACCGTTCCAGAGCTTTGGACGCTACCCGGGACCTCTTACAATTTTTCTGCACCACGTAGGAGTTTATCAGTGGACTAGCCGTGTGCTCGATTTGTATGTTTTTGCATTTTATGTCCACATTTTGATGCCAGATGCATGCATGTGGCTAGTCGTAGCGTTTTTCTTTTGATCCTGCACGTCTAGGTTCAAACGGCGTAGCGTTCTGATATGTCTGCGCAGAGCTATGACAAAAACAGTGGTTTTGGGCAAGCTTCAGGACAGATCTTGCACTGCGGCGTGCGAAACCCGCCGTGCGCCGCGGCAGGTACTTATGCCATGGACCTGTCCTTTGTCATTTCTCTCTGCAAATGCTATTCAAGCATTATGACACTTTGCCTTGTGTCTCCTAGCCAGACCCTTGCCGTTGTGTGCACGACTTGTGACTGTCGTCACCGTCTGACCAGGCACTGACGCCTAGTCGGTGGCTGTGTCGCTAGGAAGCTTCCACGCATCTTCTCATGGTATGAGAGCAGTGAGACAATTCTCACCGAGCTGCGTAGTAGAGCAGCAACAGAGAGAGTCACCGCCGCAGCAGATCCATAGGAACCTATCGATGACGATTGCCAATCGCCGTCGACGTCGCTGACCATCACCACATGAGACTGCAGCAGTAGCAGCCGCTAGCGAGAGCAGGCAACATCTGTAGTAGGCTGCAGTCGCCAGCAGCTGCCGACATTGGCACATGCAGCAGAAGCAGCAGCATTGAGTAGCAGCAGCAACAGCAACGTAGCAGCAATGGCAAAAGCAATGGCGGCAGCAGCGCACGGCGGCAGCAGCATAGTAATAGCGGAGTAGTAGCACTTGCAGTAGCAACGGCGGCAGCACCACAACAGCAGCATAGCAGCAGCGGTAGCAGGAGTGGCGGCAGCAGCAGTGTAGGAGCAGCAGCGGTAGGAGCCCGCGCTGGCGGCAGCAGCGTGCAGCAACCGCAGTGCACAATTGTAGCAACAGCAGCGCACAGCTACTGCCACAGCTGCACACGTAGTCGCCAGACGGCTGCTCCGCATGCATCCGCATGGCTGCTGCTGTTGCTGACGATGCAACAGCAAGAGCAGATGAGCGAAAGCTGTTGAGCAGCTTCTACACAGCTTCCGCGTAGCTGCTACGGAGCGGCCGCCTGCTCGTGCAACAACCGCAAAGGTTGACACAAAAAAAAAGAAAAAAGAGGAGGGGAGCTGACATCAGAAGTTTTCCTTGCTGACATCATTAGGTCATGCTGATGTCAGCAACTTCCTGCTCATGTCAAGATTTGCCTTAGTGAAAGTTTTGGCCGAAGAGTCAAAAGTTGCTAGCATTTCAATTCTTTGAGAAATGCTCGCGTTTTTGCAATTTGACCACGTTGATGTCTCGGCCCATAATGAGGGGCAACATGGCTCCGTCTTTCGATAAGGGAAAAAGGGTACTAGATCCCTCTTCTTCCTCCTTAGGGGTCATGAGCCCACGTTCGCAGGCTATTGAGGACCTGCGGAGCCACCAGGATGAGATGCGTTGCCTGTATCGGGAGCAGACAGACGTCATCCGTAAACTCACCGAGCGTCTTCGGGGCCATTCCACGACCCCACGACAGACCTCTGTGGGAGGGGCCGGGGTCGCACCCTCTACACACCAGTCAGCTCCATCACCGGAGACAGGAGCCGGATGCCGACCAGCCACCTCTTAATCCTTGGGACGAGGATCTAGATATGCTAGGCATGGAGGGTGACTCCCTCGAGCGCGAGATTCGTGTGCTTCAGGAGCGTCTCCGCTAGCTTCAGACGAGCTCTCAGCCCCCACACATCTTGCTTTCCCGCGATTCGATTGTCGCCTGACCTCCACCCAATCAACTTCCCTCTTCCCGGCATCTTTCCCATCCCTCGTCCTTCTCAGCCTGTGGTTGCTCTCCCTACGGAGCGGTAACCCAAGGACTTCAAGACACTGCCCCCACAACATGCCAGCGAGTACGGTTTTGACTGCTAGGAGATCCTCTTCCAGGTTTGGGCCACTGTAGAGGGCGTGTGGCCATACTACCACAATCCGTATCAGACTACAGACCAAGCACACGTGCTGACAGCGGCTAGGGCAATACGCGGACTTCTCTACGCCATGTCGCGCAAGACCGTCATCGACTTCCCCTCGTTCCTTGGCAAGGTGGGCACAGGCACCGGCACTGATCCACGCATGGGCTAGGACCTAGCATTATCCCTGCTTGTGCAGAGATGCACGTCACCCGTGCCACGCACATTCGTGCCTTTCACTCCCTTTGTCAGGGTCCTACTGAGCCTGCAACCGACTACTGGCGACGCGCCATGCGCATCTACACGTGCCTTGGGACCTCAGGAGGTACACAGCTGTGGGCGCTCTGCACGATCATGCTCAGAGTTTTCCTTGAGCACAGAGACATCTTCACGAGGTACAGCGACGCCGTGCTTGAGCCCTTTTTGGCCTGATTGCAGCTTCTTTCATGGGTGCACTAGCTCTTCCTCCAGGTGACTTCCGCCCGTGAGGCAGCCATGGCTCATCAGGAGACCTCCGTTGCTGCAACAGTCATTGCATCACCACCGACGCCCCTCCTGCAGACTCCTTCTCCTTATGCTCTACCACGTCCTCCTCCTCCCCTTCCACTCTGATTATACTGACTCAGACACAAGGTGTCACGGCAGCAGCACAGGGGAAGAAGGAGCGATAGAGGCGTGGCTCGGGCTAGTAGCATTCACAGTAGCAGCCGTCATCGGGCAGTAGCAGTGGATGCTCTGTTCATTGCTGCAAGTGTGGAGGTGCCCATTGCTATACTGAGTGCCAGCAGCCACTCGATTGGGCGCGGATTACTCACAGGCTCCAGGCTGCGTACGCACTACGATCTACGTCAAGCAGCCCATCCTCCGGGCGCGCGACGACCATGACCGGAGGAGTTCCCGCTTCACGACCAGCGACCACAGGCGACCCAGAGCCACGTGACTGCACCATCGCCGAGCTCCAACACCTTCTGGCGCTTCACTTTCAGGGAGGTGCGAGTGTGTTGACACATCCGGGTGGTTCACAGACTGTTTGTCTATTCTTGTAGCTCGGGATAACTTGTGTATGGGGGAACAGTCGGCATGTGATGACGATGGCCCTGACTGTACAGATTGGATTCATGTGTCTCACCTTTGTGCCCTATGTCGTTCCTCCCCACCTGCTGCCCAGCGTCCGTTCGAGGCCGAGTGTTCCATTGCCCGTTGTACAATGACGTCCTCTAGTCGTGATTCCTGTGGCACTTGGATCATCGATTTCGGTGCCACTCATCACATGACCTTTCGTCGTAGTGATTTTTCTATTCTTGGCCTTGTTGCGTCTGTTCATTGAGTCCGCACAGGCTTCGGTCAGTCCTTGCCAGTTCAGGGTGTTTGGGTTGTATGTTTCAATGGTCCGTGTTGCCTCTTACATCTTTCCGAGGTGCAGTTTGTGCATGACCTTAAGCTCAGTTTGCTTTCTGTACGTGCTTGCACACTGATGGGACTCTCTGTGGAGCACACTACAGAGTCCGCGACTGTGAGTGCTATTGACACTCGTAGTTTTGTTCTTTGTGCCTTTGTTATGGATGACCTGCATCGTGTCTCTTGGACTCCTGCTCCTTTCTCCCACTCCCTTTTTGCTCATGTTTTTGTCACTGGTGTTCTGTCTCCTGAGCACCAGCGATTACTTCATCGCCGCCTGTGTCATGTAGGCTTCGACACTGTGTCAAAGCTTATTCAGACTCAGCCCACCCTCGGTCTTGATGCGGCTTCTTTCAAGAAGCCGCCCAAGACCGACTGTCTTGTCTGCGCTCAGGGTAAGATGCATTGTTGCACCTACCCTGACTCCCGTTCACGCGCACTTCGCCGTCTCGAGTTAGTCCATCCGGACCTTCTTGGTCCTCTTCCTGTTGAGTCTCTATCCGATCGGGGTAGATACGTCCTGACCCTGACTGATGATTTCACCCGGATGCGGTGGGTCTACAGCCTGTGCCAAAAGAGTGACGCCGCTCTTGCGGTTCGCCTTTGGCTAGTGATGGCTGGGCGTCAGTCCGGCCACACGCTGCACACCTTCCGATCAGATTGCGGCCGCAAGTTTCTTGGCGAGATGGACAGCTTCTCCGTTGAGCACGGGATTTTTCACCAGGTCTCCGCTCCTGCTACTCCTCAGCAGAACGGTGTTTCTGAGCGCTGGAACTGCACCATGGAGGATGTGGTTCGCGCTATACAGTCTGATTGTGGTCTTCCGGAGTCCATCGCTTTTGAAGGCTTCGCCTACATGACTTGGGTCTGGAACCGCCTGCCGCACTGTCCTCTTCTGGACCACGTCACATCGTATGAACTTTGGTTCGGCCACCGTGCTGACCTGTGCCTCGCTCACGTCTGGGGATCTTCGACTTTTTTGTGCTACATCGAGGACCAGTAGGGGTCCAAGGTCTCACCGCGGGGTTGCTTGTGTGCCTTCAGCGGCATCTCCCCGCGATCAAAGGCATGGCGTTTTTTGGACCGTGCTCATTGTCGCATTGTCGAGTCATGGGACGCACTCTTCATTGAGTCTCCCACCTACCGTGATCTGACATCGATCACGTTGCTGTCCGTCACGCACGTTCCTACGTATGAGGTCTCTTGATGGATGGGGGAGTGTACGTCTGCAAGCACCTCTTGCCAGGCTGATGTGTCCGTTCGAGCTCCCTCCCCTTCTCCGGCTCTTCATGACCCAGCGATCATCGCTGTCGTTCAAGAGATCTCTCAAGCACCGCCGGCTTCTAATCCTGTCCCTTTTTACCCCACAGGTACCCATGATCCTGTACCTGTGCGTATTCCTGTGACCGTACTTGTGTCTGCCGACACTTCTGTTTCTGTGCGTGGACCTACCTCACCTACTCCTAGTATCCCACCGAGCCCCCTGGCTCCCACACATGCATCTCCTCGCATGACATCACTAGCTCCCTTGCCTCAGCCCTCCCCAGCTGTAATTGTGCCTGTTCCTGAGCCTAAGGTATGCCCCTCAAGCCCGGGTTACTCCCGTGAGCCTGGCGGTCGCCTTCGACCATTGGACTCGGGAGCTCAGCAAGTGTCTGGTCCCGCACCTAGGTGCTCCACTCATAGTAGTGCAAGTGGTGATCTTGACACAAAGGCCATAGGCCTGAGTGTCCGCACAGAGCACACAGAGGTACATCCAGCGTGTCTCGTAGGGCGCGACCTTGTCACTCGCGAGTTTCATATCGCTTGTGATACAGTAGCCGATCTTGTGGTCGTCAGACATAGCACTGAGGCATGCGCTCTTGCCATGCAGAGCACTCCCTCTACGGTGCCTGACCCGGGTACACTGAGGGAAGCCCTCTCATCACAAGATGCTGACGCTTGGCGTACGGCCTCCGAGGATGAGCTTCACGCCATCCGAGAGCACAGAGTTTATGAGCTAGTCGACTTTCGACCTGGGAGGAAGGCTATTCAAGTCAAGTGGGTCTTTTGCAAGAAAGTGAAGCCGGATTGCTCACTGGAACGCCACAAGGCTAGCTTGGTCATTAAGGGATACTCTTAGATTGAGGGCATCGATTACACTGACACCTTTGTCCTTGTCGGCCGCATGACCTTAGCTAAAGCTCTGGTCGGTGTAGTGGCTCAGCATGACTAGGAACTGCACCAGATGGATGTGAACAATGCGTTCCTCCATGGCTCTCTAGATGAGGAGATTTACGTGGCTTAGCCACCGGGCTTTGAGGACGGTGACAATGTTTGGCACTTGTACAAGTCCTTGTACATCCTCAAGCAGATCATCGGCACCATGACTCGTGCGGGATATGCACAGAGCCAGGCAGATCCCTCTCTCTTCATCCAACGGATGCCTGAGCAATTCACCACCATCTTGGTCTACGTCGACGACCGTTTCATCGTGTTTCCTTCACAGGAGGCCATGAAGGAGGCCAAGGCTCTCCTCCAGATTTCTTATAGGATCAAAGACCTTGGTCCTGCATCATTGTTTCTTGGACTGGAGATCGTGCGAGACTGCAGACGTTGAACTCTACTACTGCATCAGGCTCGATACGCACGTGTTGTGGGGGAGTGCATCAGCGGCCTCCTCAGTGCAATGCCCATGGCTTCATACCTCTCACGCTTGACGGGCAGATGCCCTGACGGTGGATGATCCCATACAGCTGGGGGAGACAGTTGATGTGACCCTCTACCTCCGTCTCATCGGATCTCTGATGTACCTGGCCTCTACCACACGTCCTGACATTGCATTTGCCGTCAACCTCCTTGCCCAGTTTTTGCAGGCTCCACGCGCTAGAGCCCTTCATGCGTGTGTGCGAGTGGTGCGGTACGTGGTATCCACACCATACCTTGGACTCTTCTTTCGCCGGTAGTGTTCGGTGGTCCTTGATGTCTACACCGGCAGCGACTTGGCCTAGAGCCCAGATGGACGTAGTCGCACCGGTTACGTGTTCCTGCTCGGTGGGACCACTTTGTCCTAGCGCAACGGGAAGTAGGGTTGCATTGCACGTAGCTCATTGGAGGTAGAGTACGTTGCTCTAGGTGTGGGAGCTGTTGAGGCGGTATGGCTACAGCGCCTGTTCCTTGAGCTGGGCCAGTCAGTACCTAGCATTGTGCTTCGTTGCGACAACGAGAGCGCTCTTGACATTGCTGCAAACTCTGGTGTTTTTCATGCTGGCACAAAGGACATTGCGGTTGAGCATGACTTTGTGCCTGATCTGGTGGAGCGACACATGATCATCACTTTGCAGCGTGCTGAAAGTTCCTGGTGGCCATTCGTTCTGTTGGACTTCGCCCCTTGCCTGAGAGTGGTTGAGTGTGGGGTGTGTCTTTGTCCGTGTCACATTTTGTGTTGCACTCGTTCTTGTACTCGTCTCATTACTGCACGTGTATGGACATGCATACCATCGGGTCATGGGGGAGTGTCGTGATTTGTGACGTTCCTGTCGACCTGCACAATTTACTGTAACCACTCAGCCATGTCCATACTCGTGTAGATCCCTAATGCGGACCCTGGTGGTACCGGTGCGTCATCTGGTGGCGGAGTACCAGCGTTGAGCTGACCGATGACCGTTCCAGAGCTCTGGACACTACCCTAAACATCCTACTGTTTTTTTGCAACACGCATGCGTTTATCAGTGGACTGGCCGTTGGCCCGATTTGCATGTTTTTGCAGTGTGTGTCCACCGTTGGATGTCGGATGCATGCATGTGACCAGTTGTAGTGTCCGGCTTTTTATTGTGCACATCTAGATTCAGACGGCATAGTATTCTGACATGTCTGCGTAGAGTTACGGCCAAAACAGTGGTTTTGGGTAGGCCTTAGGACAGATCTTGCACTGCCGCGTTCGACACCCGCTGTGCGCCGCGGCAGGTACTTATGCCATGGACCTGTCATTTTTCATTTCTTTCTGCAAATGCTATTGAATGATTATGGCACTTTGCCTTGTGTCTCCTAGCCAGACCCTTGCCGTTGTGTGCACGACGTGTGACTGTCGTCACCGTCTGACCAGGCACTGACGCCTATTCGGTGGTTGTGTCGCTAGGAAGCTTCCACGCATCTTCTTCACTTTGATTTGGTGGATGCTAGGGTGCGTACATTCACTACTGATCCTTGCATCATGCTTGTTTGCCTCTGAGTGTTTTGGGGAAGCTGCATGTTATCTTGGGTGCTGATCCTTAGGGAGGCCAACGTATTAGTTGTTTGCTGTGCATTGGTGAGAAGCCACCCTCGGTGAATACCAAGAGGTCAGGCTCGACCCCCGGTGACGGTGCGTGCTCATGCAAGCGGTTGCTCTGTGTGGGTGCGTGCTCACCGGCGTCTGAGACTCATGCTCCCCCTCACCCTTTTTTGCTTTGGTGTGACACTTGATTCTAAGGTAAGCTTGCCGCATCCATGGCGTCTCTTGCTTCCTAGCTCCAGGTGGCATGCTCGTCTAGCGAGAAAAGTGCCTGAAAACAACTGGTATTAGAGCTATGGGGGTACATCCCTGCTCCTCGTCGATCCTGGACCCATGACTCATCCCCCGAATGGTACCTCTAGTGCCGCGACGGGTACGCGGCAATGTCGCTGCAAGACGATTCTCTGTAGATCCATCAGCATCACCACTCGCAATTACCCTCTACGGCTACGTCTCTAGTAGGCTAGTATCGGCGTAGGTCATAGTCTTCGATCCCAGCCTTGTTACCTGAAGGTTACTCCGGCTGCCGTGTAACCATCTACTCTCTCGCTGCAGCCCCCATTCGGCCCAAGCTGCGCTCTCTCTACACTTGTGGTGCACCACATTATGCGTGGTCACAAAGCAACCCTCATTGCTGTTGTGATTTGTGACGTTCCTGTCAACTTGTACAGTTTACTGTGACCACTCAGCCGTGTCCATGCCTGTGCAGATCCCTGATGCGGACCCAGATGGTACCGGTTCGTCGTCTGGTGGCGGACTACCAGCTTGGAGCTTACCGATGACTTTCTCAGAGTTCTGGACACTGGTTGGGACCTCCTGCAGTTTTCCTACAGCACGTAGGAGTTTATCGGTGGACTAGCCGTGGGCCCAATTTGCATGCCTTTGCATTGTGTTTCCACCATTTGATGCCGGGTGCATGCATGTGACCAATCGTACCATCCGGCTTCTGATTTTGCTCGTCTAGGTTCAGACGGCGTAGTGTTCTGACATGTCTACGCTGAGTTACAACCAAAACAGTGGTTTTGGGCCGGTTTTAGGACAGACCTTGTGCTGTCGCGTGCGACACCCGCCGTGCACCGCGGCAGGTACTTATGCCATGGACGTGTCATTTGTCATTTCTCTTTACAAATACTATTGAAGCATTGTGACACTTTGTGTTGTGTCTCCTAGCTAGACCCATGCCGTTGTGTGTACGACTTGTGACTGTCATCACCGTCTCACCAGACATTGACGTATAGACAGCGGCTGTGTTGCTAGGAAGCTTCCACGCATCTTCTCATGGTATCAGAGTAGCGAGACCTCTATCGCTGAGCTGCACTATAGAGATGCAGCAGGGGCAGCAGCAGTGAGATTCACCGAGGCCGCCGTATCCTAGGACTCGTTGCACCCGTTTTCATGAGCGACATCACCACATTGTCCCCACCACCTCACTGGGTGAGCTGTGGCATTTACTAGCTCCATTAGCCAAGCCGAGCAGCAGCAGTAGGACCGGGTGGCAAGAGCAGCTGGGTCTGGTGGATGAAGTTGCTGGGTTGTTTTTCAGATGAGCTCTGTGAGACGGGGCGGGTTAGAGCAATGGAGCGCAAGACACACCATGGATGCGGTCAATCACTTGCCTTAGAAGTTGCACTCAAGCCAAGATAGAAGGGAGTGAGAGGGAGCGAGCGAACTAAACGCCGGTGAGCACGCACCCACACCAAGCATCACGCTCGGGTGGGCGAGTGCCGCCATCCGGGGGTAGAGCCCAACCACTTGGAATAAACCGAGGGAAACTACTCACTAGTGCACGGCCAAAACTAGCACGGTGGCCCCCTAAGGATGAGCACCCGGGAAATATGCAGCTCCCCCTAAACACTCAAGGCAAGAGAAGCATGATGCAGGGCACGGTAGTGAGAATGTACGAGCCCTAGCATCTATCGCATCACATAATCATAGAAAGCTATGCAACGGCCATGTATGTGTCAAAGGGCACTCCTCGGTCCAGCAGCAGCTTGATGACGTCAGAGGCTTCAGTTAAGGTGTGGACGCATGAATCTTCCCCAGGCAAGGCTATTGTCATTAAATCTGTACATGTGTGTACACAGTGTGGGACACAAGAGGGCATAGAGTTGTGAGTGGTCAGTGAAATTCAACACTCTCCCATCACCCGCAGGCAAGCAACCCACACACATGAGAAAACCACAAGGGGAGATAACCAGAGGTGCATCATAGCAAATCAACCAGGTCATGCGGACAGATGAGATCAACAAAGTGAACAACACTTTTGAAGAGATCTCAACTGAGGGCCTTAGTGAGAAATTCAACTTTTTGAGATCATGTATCCACCCAAGCAACCTGGACAATGCCAGTAGCGATGCACTCATGAACAAAATGGTGCTCCACATTGATATGTTTGGTGCGTGAGTGATGCATGCCACTTTTTTTGGCAATAAGCTTTGTGCTTTGGTTTCGCAGCAAAGAGTGATGTAGCTGATGGGAACACACAACTATTGCAGCAGACGATACAACCAGACAGCCTCACACGTGCATGCACCAAGAGCAACATACTCAGCCTTAGCGGTGCTGTGAGCAACACACCCTTGTTTGCCACTTCTCCAGGAGACTGTAGTTCCACCAACCAGGAAGATGTATCCTATTCGACTGCGTGCATCAGAATCATGTGCCCAGTCACTATCTATGAAGTCGTCCACCACAACCAAGGGCTGCACACGAAAGTACAGTCCGACATGAGGGGTGGACAGGGCATAGCGCACTACCCACAATGCCACCTCAAGATGGCGCTCACGAGGGGACTAGGAGAATTGGGACAAGAAAAGCACAGAAAACGCAACATCAGCACGCATGGTCGTGGCAAGGTTCATCAGAGAGCTAGTGACCCGGAGGTAGTCGGTCACATCGATCATCTTCCCCACCTTTGACAATTCCAAAGACTTTAGTAGGGACTGGCCAGCAGGCGTCATGGGTGTGGACGTTGTGGAGACTGCTGTGAGAATCGGTTCGTGGAGCTCCCCCAAGCTGCGCACATATGCAGACTGGTGAACGTGCAAGGTACGACGTGCATGGTCACGCTCTAACTCCATGCCCAGAAAGACCCGAGCCGGACTAAGGTCCTTCATCTTGTATACTACTTGAAGCAGGGAATTTGCAAACGCAACATATGCGGCATTAGGGGAGGCAATGAGAAGATCATCCACATAGACAAGGATGGCGACGAGTGGTTTGGTGGGAGCACTGAGGAATGAAGAAGGATCCACAACACTTTGTCAGAAGCATCCCCTTTCAAGGGTAGCAGTGATTTCTTGGTTCTGGCAACGTGGGGACTGCTTCAGGCCATAGGTAGCCTTGTAGAGATGCCACACTTGGCTTGTTCCATCAGAGAAGCCAGGCGCCGGCACCATGTAAACCTCTTTGTCCAACTTACCATGGAGAAAAGCATTGTTCACATCCATCTGCTCAAGCTCTCAGTCATGCCGAGCAACTAGGCTGAGAAGAGCCCAAGCTGTGGTGTAGCGGACGTCTAGGGCAAAAGTGTCATCAAAGTCAATACAAGGGATTTGAGAGAATCCCTTGGCATTGAGGCAAGCCTTGAACCATTCCACTGTGTTATAAGGGTTCAGCTTGCAACGGTACACCCACTTGGCTGCAACCACCTTGCGGCCCGGTGGGAGGTCTACGAGCTCGTACACACCGTGCTTTGACATTGAGCTCGGCTTTCATGGCCTGCTCCCACAAGGGGGAATCAGATGCCGTGCGGGCTGCTTGCACAGTCAACAGTTCGGGAGGAAGAGAAGCGAGGCCAGCAATGGCAAAGCACGAGGTAACATACCCAGCTATGGACGAGGTGAGAGCTGAGTGAAACTCTTATTCAATGAGAGAGTAGCCAAGTGTTGTGCTGGGGTGCACGATAGAAGCAGTTGCAGACAGTGCAGATCTAGTAAGGCCAAGAGCACAGAGACAAGGGTTACTAGAGACAACAGGATGAGACTGAGATAGAAGTGTCGGGAGACAACCACAGCGTGTGTAGGGTGAGGCTGGTGGGATAGACGGGATACACGCTACAAAAGCGGGGGCAACATGGCTTGGGTGCACAGGACGAGAGGGAGAGTCAGTGGGCTCAGAGGGAGCAGGAGGCGACGCGGACGTGGCACCTGGTTTAGAAGCAGAGGACAAGGCAGCGGGCTCAGGAGAGACAGAGTCAGAAGAGGCAGGGGACCGTATGGGCGGAGGGGAGTCCAAGGGAGTATGGGAGGGTGAGGAAGGAGAGCCCAAGGAGGAAGAGGAGCTTAGGGACTCAGGAGAGACAGCGGGTGTCGAGGGACGCCCAGAGGCGAGAAAAGAAGGCCTAGAAGGAAGAGGACCACCCCCACCCCGAGAGGACGGAGAGAGAGATCCACCGAAACGGGGAGCATCACGCTCAAACAGGTGTTCAAGAAAGAGTGCATCACAAGACTCAACGACACGACAACGTGAGGGATCCCAAAAGCGCCACGCTTTGGAGAAAAATGAGACTTTGAGAAAGATGCACAAGCGACCACGGGGGGATAGCTTACCACCCCGTTGGTCCGCGGGGATCCACACTGAGGCAAGACACTCCCAGACACAAGC
This sequence comes from Penium margaritaceum, assembly GCA_023375785.1. Taxonomy (NCBI): domain Eukaryota; kingdom Viridiplantae; phylum Streptophyta; class Zygnematophyceae; order Desmidiales; family Peniaceae; genus Penium; species Penium margaritaceum. Next base: position 33,896 of record SZWC01004776.1, on the reverse strand, counting down.
AAGGTGGAGGTCAGCACGCTGGCCTGTCCTACATTCAAACGGCATGACAGAATGGGGGAGAGGGCCATGAGGAACGCAATTCCAGACCCAAGTCATGTATGACATGGCCCCAAAGGCAAACAACGGGGATTGCCGAGAGGCAGAGGGAAGAGAGCGGACACCATCAGCAAATGTGCGGTTCCAACGCTCAGACACACCGTTCTGTTTTGGGGTGTAAGGGGCAGAGGATTCAAGTCAAACACCACAAGATTGAAGGAAGCAAGAAGTGGGACCAAAGAACTCACCGCCACGGTCATTGCAAAAAACTCGCAACGGCCGGAGACAGGCACGTTCAGCTTGTGGAAGCAAGGACTCAAGAATGTCAGTGACATCACTTTTATGGCAAAGGGCAAAGACCCGGCGGTAGTATGAGAAGTCGTCAGTGAAGCAGAGGACATAGCGGCCGAGGCCACCAAAAATTCCTGGGGCAAGGGACCCATGACATCAGCTTAGACAAGGTCAAGAGGATGGGACATGGTAGACTCAGCAGTGGAGAACGGGGATCGGTGCATTTTGCCACTAGCATAGTCCAGATAGGTGGAGGTGCAGGGAGGTGCAAATGTGGAAGGATCAAGGCCATAGGCAGGCCGAAGGCAGAGAAGGCGCTGAATGGCTATAGTGTGAATGTGGCAAAGGCGACGGTGCAGCAGATAAGTATGTATTGGAGACAAAGACGGGGCAATGTGAATGAGAGTAGATATAGCAGAGGACGAAGGCAACGTGAGGGGCACACAAAAGAGGCAATCATAGAGCACACCACGAAGGACAACATGACCAGTCGAGTGAAGAGGAAATGGATGCCAAGCCGTGGTTGGACGAGAAGTCCATGCCCTGGTCGTCAAGGGTGGTTATAGAGAGGAAGTTGACTTCAAGGTCGGGCACATAGAGCACATTGGGCAAGTAGACAGTACCCCCAGGGCCGACAAAGAAAATGACACCAACACGTTGGACAGGGAGAAGCTGGCCGGAGCCAGTGCGAACAGAATGGACGGACCCAATCAGCCCGAGAGACACAAATGACGGCCGACAGGAGGTCATGTGATGCGTGGTCCCAGAGTCAATGATCCAAAGACCTGGGGATGCACAAGTGGTGGGTAGAACGAGACAGAAAGCAATGGTACGATGAGAGGAGAGGGGAGAAGAGCCACAAAGACGAGTGGGGAACGTATGAGACTGCCACTCCTCAATCCAGTCATGATCATCTGGCGACACCCCATGGACACCACCGGATGCAGCACCACGAAGGGTGGCATTGGACTCACAGACGGATACACGGGACTGGCCACTCACACTCTCACCTCCCTTAGAACGAAGGCAAAGAAGTTATGCCAGCTGACGCTCGAGGGTGCGCTCCTCGTTACGGTGGTCTGAAGAGCAGTCCGAGGAGCAGTCAGATGAGCGATCAGAGAAATGGCCATCGTCACGAGCCGAGGGAGGCCCGGGGTAGTGAGAGGACGGGGGACCATAGTAGGGAGGTCCAGACAGCGGCGGTATCCAACTCAAAGGGCTGGTTGGAGAATGTGACGGCTGAAGGGGGGCAAGCGTGGTGGAGAGAGCGGAAGCAAAGAAGGAGGATGAGGAGGTCGCAACAGTCACTGTTGCAGCGGCAGAGGAAGCGGTCACACCGGTGTGGGCCTAGCGGGCGCGCATAGAGGAGGCGAGACGCGCATCATCACAAGGAGCCGGGCATTTGGTTGCAGAGTTCCCAGTAGCGCCACAGTTCCAGCAAGTGATGTCTCTGGTGGTGGCAGGTGGATTCTTGCCGCCACGACCACCCCCATGCCCCTTGTCCCCACGGCCACCCCCACGACCAGAGCCACCACCTCCCCACCAGAGAAAGCCTGAGTGGGGTGAGCAACGGCAGGAGATGAGGTGGAGGAGGAGGTTGTGGCTACTGGCAAGGAGGATGAGGAGGTGATTACTGCGAGGGCAGCACGATACATGCGCTTGTTCTGTAGCAACAAGCCCATGCATCATGCAACAAGCGCTTGAGACAGGAGGTAGTGAAGTCATAGAGGGGACCGATCCCTTGTGGAGCCTCCACAGGAACCGGAGCAGCAGCAAGCTGCTTTAGCTCTGCGTGAGAGACGTGCATGTAGAGATCAGAAAGCTCAGGGATGGGGCCAAAAACAATAGAGAGGCAGGCAGAAAGAGGACCGGGGGTAGTCCTGCCAAGGTCACGTAGCATGCATAGGCTGCGCGCCCAATACTCATGTGTAGTCTCGTCCACCCGCATCTACAGAGTGTTGAACTGGACAGTGAGGGCACTCTAAGCAACATGCTTAGTCACAGTTTTCCGCCGGCGGATGAGAGCGTAGGCACCAACGGGGTTAGCAGGGATGCCACGTGTGGGATCTGCATTGTACGTACCGGTATCATCAAGGAGGCTCTCAGGGCCAACGTTGACGAGTGCCCACACAACGCGGGCGGCCTCAGCGGGCTGAGGGACGAATGGTGGTTTGGTAGGAGAGTAGTATTCCCAAAGCAACTCACCCTGGGCCCACGCATTGAAGCGCGTCTCCCAAGAGGTAAAGGTGAGTTTGGAGGTGAAAGGGGGTGGTGGCGTCTCGAAGTCACGTTGCATGGCTGGGAGATGAGCGCGGGCGAGGGCTGCTGCTGAGAGAGCGGGAGAGGAGGAGTTGGAAGCACCACCATTGGTAGGGATAGGGGAATCAGTGGATGCTGTCTCTTTGACCGCAAGCTTAGCAACAAGACTCGAGATGGCATGAAAACGATCAAGGACAAGGGAAGCGACAACAACAGCTAGCTCCTGCTGAGCCTCACGACCCTACTGGAGGTCATCTTCAACCTTACAACGTTCTGCCTGTGCCTCACTAAGAGCTACCTGCAGTGCCTCCATCGTCTCCTCTGGTCTTGGCATGATGATAAGAGAGAGGTATGAATGCAGAAAGGAGGGAGGCTAGAGAAACAAGAGAGAGTGAAATGCATTAAGATGGAATGTGATGCAGATCTCATCGAGCTAGTGGCGTGGCAGCAGGGTGAAGAGAGGTGGCACCACGATGGCAACAGAGGAGAAGAGAAGTGCCACCCACCCAGCATCCGCCACTGGGAGGCATAGGAGCCCTGTGACCATGGCCCCTGCAATGGCGGCCGGCGACGATGCAACGAGAACACCTGTGGTGACGTGCGGTGCGACCTCGCGGGGAGCGCCAGTGGGAGTCAGCACTGCTGCAGCGGTGGACGCACAGATGGAGCCGACAGTACCAGATGTAGCGTTTGCTATAGAGGAAGTTGATGCGGCGACAGAGGCTGCTGTTGCCGTCACCTGTGTTGCGATGTTTGCAGTGGCGGTAGCAAGAAGGGTGAGTGATGCAGCAGTGTGTGCGTAGGTCTCAGATGAACGTCAAACTACCGTCTGTGTTGGGGCTCGGTAGGCTCTGGTTGTGGCTGCGAATGTGGCTGTGGCACCAGCAGCTGCGTGAAGAATGGCTCCAACCAAGCCACTCGATTCGGTGTGGACGGGAAGAACAGCGGTCACACCAGGCACGTCAGGTGCTGTTGACAATCCAGGTGCTACAACTACTGCAAGAGATGGGGTAAGGGAAGGTGTGGCTACCGATGAGGGGTTGAACGACTGAGAGTCACAGGGAGGTTGCATCCTTGAAGATTGCGGTGGCGACAGAGGTAGGCCGTCCATCGTGTAGACTTGCCGGTCTATGTCTGCCTCACGCTCCTCACGTTTCCACTCATCCGTAACGGTAAGCTCTTCCTGCCAGTACGAGCTATCCAGCATGAAAATCAACAGCGGGGTGTCGTCGTCGGTTGGCGGAGGTTCATCAAAGACACTAGGCTCCTCCCACTTCAATCTGCATACCGAGATGTTGTGCGCGGGGAGTCAAGCTCCTCATTGGGTGGACCATCGAGGGGCGGAGAATCCAGGGTGAAAGATTTAGGGCTGCTGGTGCAGCCAAGAGAGGTGTGAGCACGGTGAGAGCACCACATTGTGTACCCGGGTAGATGAGGTACCACGTGAGAGCAGAGTAGCACAATGATGGTACGGGGTGCTGACTGTTGCAAGAGAGCAGCAGGAAGAGTGGATGCAGACCGTAGAGAGTCCTGAGAGTGACCCACACCGAGGTGCGGGGCCGAGAGGGGCTGCAGCGCGCGGAAGACGAGAGATGAGGGAGAGTGGAGTAGCTCCACTGTCACTGAGACAGTGACCCAACTGTGGATAGGCATTGGTCTTATGGGAGACGAAGGTGGCAATGGCGCGTGAGATGGGCACTGGTCGATGCGGGATGGGCACTGGTGTGCTCCGCCAAGGTCCTCCAAAGATGAGGAGATGACCAGGGCTGTAGATACGTGCTGTCGAGAGGCAGTGGGTGGTGAGACTGCCACTGCCGCACGTTGCTGAGGCTGCCACAGATAGCAACGGTAGGTGGCGGCGAGAAGGCAGATAGATCGTTGGAGACGTGGGGTCCGCAAGGATACTTCCACAAGCTCAGAATCAGAGTTGCAAGAGTACGCTCATGTCGCTATGATACCAATAGTTGCTGGGTAGTTTCCCAGATGAGCTATGTGAGACGGGGCGGGTGAGAGCAATGGAGCGCAAGATACGCCATGGATGTGGTCAAACACTTGCCTTAGAAGTTGCACTCAAACCAAGACGGAAGGGAGCGAGCGAACTAAGCGCCGGTGAGAACGCACCCACACCGAGCATCACGCTCGGGTGGGCGAGTGCCTCCACGGGGGTCGAGCCCGACTGCTTGGATTAAACCGATGGAGGCTACTCACTTGAGCACGTCCAAAACCAGCACGGTGGCCCCCTAAGGGTGAGCACCTGGGAAACATGCAGCGCCCCCAAAACACTCAAGGCAAGAGATGCATGATGCAGGGCACGCCAGTGAGAAGGTACAAGCCCTAGCATCTACCGCATCACAGAATCATAGAAAGTTATGCAATGGCCATGTATGTTTTGAAAGGGCACTCCTAGGTTCAGCAGCAGAAGGATGACGTTAGAGGTTTCTGTTGAGGTGTGCATGCATGACGCTTACCTAGGTAAGGCCATTGTCATTTAATCTATACATGTGTTTGCATAGTGTGGGAGAAAAGAGGGCATAGAGTTGTGAGTGGCCAACAAACTTCAACAGCAGGGCATTCTGACACTTGCAAAACAAAGAAGAAAAGAAAAAAGGAAGTAGTTCGGAGGGACAGCCCGCTGCAGCAACTCGCAGCAGGAAGCGGCGGCTTCGAGTAGCAAAAGCGCGTAGCGGCAGCAACAGCAAGCAGCGGCAACGGCATCGAGCAGCACCAACAGCAGCTGTAGCCATGGGCAGCAACAGTAGTGCGGGGACAGTAGCAGGAGCATTGCATTCGTTGTAACGCTAGCAGCAACATCAATAGTAGCAACATTGCAGCAGCAGCAATAGCATTGCAACAACAGTAGCACCATTGTAGTAGCAGCAGCAGCAGTAGCTAAAACATCGAAGAAGCAGTAGCAGTGGCTGTAGTGGCAGGAGTTTTGTGTAACAACAGTCACGGCTGCTGTGCTGCGCAGCAGTGCTTTGCAAAGCTGCTGCGCAGCCGCCCAGATTGTGTGCAGCTACGTAACTGCGCAAGGGGGTGACGAGGTCCCCCCTTCACACTAAGGAGTCCTCATGACTCCCACACAATAATGATAAAAATGTGCTGATGTCAGCATTTTCCTTGCTAACATCATCAGGTCTGTGCTGATGTCAGCAAACCCCTGCTGACGTCAGCACTTAGTCAAAACTTGGGGTCGAAAAGAAAAAAATTGCCAACGTTTCAACTCCTTGAGAATCGCTGACCGTTCTGAAATCCGACTGGTTTGACATCCTGGTCCATACTGGCCGCTGACATGGCTCCGACCGGTGACAAGGGCAAAAGACCACCAGATCCCCCTCAGGGGTCATGAGCCCACGCTCGCAGGCCATTGCCGACCTGCGTAGTCAGCAGGATGAGATTTGTCATCAGTAGCAGCAGCAGACTGACGCCATCCGTGCACTCACTGATCTTATTTGTGATCTGTCCACGGCCCCACAATAGACATCCGGAGGAGTCGGCAGTGCCATACCTTCTGCACAGAAGTCAACATCTACACCAAGGAGAGCAGCAAGACAGGACCGCCACTTTTCAATCCTTTGGATGAGGACTCCGACATGCCAAGCATGGAGGATGAAACCCATGAGAGGGAGATTTGCGTGCTTCAGGAGCGTCTCCGCCAGCTTCAGACGTTTTCATGTTCCTAGTTCCCGGAGATCCGATCCTCGCCTGACCCCTACCTCGGCAGCTTTCCCCGTCCCGGTGTCTTCCCCATCCCTCGTCCTTCCCAGCCTGTTGTTGCTCTCCCCACGGAGCGGCAACCCAAGGACTTCGAGACATCGCCCCCACGCTATGTTAGCGAGGACGGCTTTGACTGTTGGGAGAATCTCTTCCAGGTCTGGGCCACTGCAAAGGGGGTATGGTCCTACTATCACAATCCGTACCAGGTTACGGACCGCGCTTAGGTGGTGAAAGCGGCTTGGGCAATGCGCAGACTCCTTTACGCCATATCGCATGAGACTGTCGCGGACTTCCGCCCTTTCCTTGGAAAAGCCGACACTAGCACAGGTGCTGATCCACGTGGGGCTTGGGACCTGGCACTGTCCCTGCTTGCCGCAAAGACGCAAGCCACCCGCGCGGCTCACATTTCCGCCTTTCACTCCCTTGGTCAGGGACCTCTTGAGCTCGCAACCGATTACTGGCGGAGTGCCATGCTCATCTACACGCGCCTTGGGACTTCAGGAGGTACACAGCTCTGGGGGCTTTGCACGATCATGATCGAAGTACGTCTTGAGCACGCAGACATCTTCTCAGGGTACAATGATGCCGTGCTCGAGCCCTTCTCCACCTCACTTCAGCTCTTCCCTTGGGCACATGAGATTCTCCTCCAGGTGACTTCTGCCCCCTACCAGCGTGGCCCATTAGGCGAGTCCCCTTGTTGCATCAGTCATTGCGTCGCCGCCGACGCCCCTCTTGCAGTCCACTCCTCCATCCCTTGGCACACCCTCCTCTTCGCCCTCCACCCCGGCTACCCTGACTTAGATGCAGGGTGTGGCAGCCGCAGCACAGGGGAAGAAGTGCAAGAAGAAGCTTGGTTTGGGCCAGCAGTAGTTGTAGCAATAGTAGTCATCGGGCGGTAGCAGTGGACATACTGTCCACTGCTATAACTGTGGAGGCCCTCATCGCTACACTGAGTGCCAGTAGCCACTTGAATGGGTGCGGATCACTCGTGGTCTTCAGGTTGCATACGCACAGTGGGCCGCGTCAAGCATCATAGCCTTTGGTCGTGCGGCGACCACGACCAGAGGGAGAACAAAGCAGACGCATGGATTGACTCAAAGTACATAATCACAGCTTCCCGACAAGTCCTTATGTGTCCCATTCGGCCAAGGGAGAACAAAGGTATACCCCTTCAAGGTCCCCACTATAACTCACTCGTAGACTGGCGGGATGAGCGGCAAGGAAACTTCCTTCTCCACCACATGCATAGGCAATAATCCTATAAAACTGATTTGACGGTGTTGCCAGCGCCCTCCAACCACCTTTTGGCCTTGAAGACTGCTCTCTGCCTCCTTCACCAATAATCTTGGCCACATTTCTTGTTGGGAGTGCTGGTGTCGTTTCCTAAACCCGACTCATGACCTCCAAACTTTGACATCACATCTCACTCAAGTGGACTCTGGATTGAGTTCCGTAAAGTGCGTTGGAAGTTGTAGAATATCCTCTTCGCAACTGTAGTACCATGAATTCGTCAATTTTTGGCAACCTCATATCCACCATTCTCATAGTTTACAAAACTAGAAATAGGACACATCCACACTCTCCCCTCAGCTCTTGAAAGCGGTCACTCCTTGCAGCTTGGTGAGGAAGTCTGCAAACATCAGAACTTGATCTACACCACCTGCTTTACTATGAGCTCACGGATGAAGTGGTATTGTAGGTTGATGTGCTTGGTGCGTGTGTGAAACTTTAAGTTCTTGGTCAGAGCAATGGCGCTCATGTTGTCACTATACATGGTGGTCGTTGCAATCTACTACCATCGAATTCTTGCTAGCAACTCATGCAGCTACACGGCTTCCATTCTTGATTCACTCATGGCGATGCACTCTGCTTCGGTGGAGATGGCGGTATACTTTTGTTTCTTGCTCCTCGAATTGATTGCACCTCCTCCGAGTAGAATCAGAAATCCACTGGTCAACCTCCTTGTGCCCTCCTTCCCAATCTGCATCATTATGCCCATTGAGGATCAGGGTGTTATTGTTGTTGAAGGTGAGACAAAGGCTGTTGCTTTTGTCCAGGTAGCTCAGCACACACTCAACCACCTCCCAATGTGGCACTCCTGGATTCACGCAAAACATGCTGAGCACTCCCAAGGCTTGGCTGATGTCGAGGCGCATGCTCACTACTACGTACATGAGACTCGCAACTGTTCCTTGGTACGACAATGCTTCCATGCAACTGCTCTCTTCCATGCTGTGGGGAGTCCGCATCATGGCCAACTTCGCTTCTACTTCTAGTGGTGTTCCGGCTTTCAGCGCCCCTGGCATGTTGAAGAGCTTGACGATGTCGTTTACATACGTCCTCTGCGAAGACGCCAAGATCTCCTGCTGCCGGTCGCGCCTGAGCTAAAGGTCAAGGTAATAACCAAGCTCTCCGGTGTCGTTCATTTCAAACCCGGCAGCAAGGGGCTGGTTCAAGTCATTTAAAAGAGACTTGGAGTTAGAGGCAATGAGCAAATCATCAACGTAGAGCAAGGAGATAGCCTGGCGTGTCTCTTGCATGTGCCCATAGACTCCATGGTTAGCTTCACTGTGCACAAAACCAAGCCTAGCAAGCTGCTCATCATTCTTGTGGTGCCATTCTTGCGGCGCTTGCTTCAGAACATACAGTGTCTTCACAAGATTGCACACCAAATCCTCCTTTCCCACATCCACATACCCCTCAAGCTGCTCAATGTACACATTCTACTCAAGGTTACCATTAAGAAATGTATACATCACATCCATTTGGTGCACCTCCCAGTCCATAACAGGGAAAAGAGCGGGGATCGCTCGGATGGATGGGAACTTTGCGACAGGTGCAGTTGTCTCATTGTAATCCACACCCTCAGTCTGCGCATATCCATTTGCAACCAGCCATGCTTTTAACATGAGGACCTGACCATCCGCACCACACTTTCACTTGAAGATCCACCTGCACCCAACCACCAGTCTGCCGCGTGGAGCTTCCTCGAGGGTCCAGGTGACCTGGCAGAAGTGTGGTTCGTGATGCATCTCTCGTGTCAATGCGAACCGACATGACCGAACGGTCGCAAACTCACGTTTTCACGCATAAGCGCGCGCTCGGTCATCCAAATGCCAATTCATCTGGAAAAATAATAAATCCAACACTAGAGATGGTCACATGCTATCACAGACTAAGTATCCTATGTTACACAGGAAAAAGGTCTTTCAAACCAAGAGTCATGTCAATGAGAAATTTCTGAAGGAGAGAGCTAAACAAAAAGCCCCAAAGTGGCTCAACCTGGTCATCATAACTGTACTAATGTCTCTCGTGGCAAGACAGGCCACCCCAATGAAGTCAGAAGCTCAGAGCCACTGTTGGGTATCCAACATGACGGCTTGGCTTGCGTCTTCATCCACGGCACATACCCTTGTGAACTTTGAATTCGACCATTGATATGTTTCATAACTGTTTCAACGAGTTTTATGGTGCCTTGGAATTGTTTAATGGGTACTTTTATGTTTGACGAAAAACAGGGGGTAGACCGTTGAATTCGATGATCGGGTGTGTTTAGTTTTTTTGCTTCGACGAGGATGTTGGCTACATGTGTTTTTCTCCCTCCACGTCGATTTCGATAGCGACGACCATTCAAACGTTTGGTTTTTCAAACGCTCAAGTGCTCGTCGCTCTCGGGTTTGACATTCATGAAATGTCAAACGCGAGGCGAGGAGTAGTCGATGGCCTTGAAAATCACCGAAATGCACATCAAGGTGCATGAGCTCGCCAAGCAAAAGTACATTTTGTCATGTATTGCCTGAATCAGAAGAAGTCAAGGCATAGTGCCCAGTTTTGAATATGACAAAACAGAGGGGGTAGGCCATTGAAATCGACGAAACACTTTTGGAACGAATTTGGTGGTACTTTTGAGTTCGATGAAATTCCATTTTTAACGCATTTTGACTGCTAAAAAAGTAATTAACATCGAAATCAAAATTTACTAGAGTGTCGCACTCAACCTCACGTCACGTGCATGTTGTGATTTGTGACGTTCTTCTACAGTCTACTGTGACCACTCGGCTGTGTCCATACTCGTGCAGATCCCTGAGGCGGGCCCTGGTGACACCGGTGCGACGACTTGCGGCGGACTACCAGCTTGGGGCTGGCCGACTACCGTTGCAGAGCCCCAGACACTGCCGGGACTTCCTGCTGTTTTTTTTGTAGCTTGTAGGAGTTTTTCGGCGGAGTGGCCATGAGCCCGATTTGCATGTTTTGCATTGCGTGTCCACCGTCTGATGATGGATGCATGCATCTGACCAGTCGTAGCGTCCGTCTCGTGATCCTGCACGTCTAAGTTCAGACGGCGTAGCATTCTGACATGTGTGCGCAGAGTTATGGCCAAAACAGTGGTTTTGGGCCGGTTTTCTGACAGCTCTTGGACCACCGCGTGCGACACCCGCTGTGCGCCGCGGCAGGTATTCATGCCATGGAACTGTCATTTGTCATTTCTCTCTGCAAATGCTATTGAAGCATTCAGACACTTTGCCTTGTGTCCCCTAGCCAAACTCTTGCCGTTGCGTGCACGACTTGTGACTGTCGTCACCGTCTGATCAGGCACTGACGCCTGGTAAACGGGAGTGTTGCTAGGAAGCTTCCTTGCATCTTCTCATGGTATCA
>SZWC01004776.1:12165-22912 GCA_023375785.1 Penium margaritaceum | reverse complement strand
CAGGTATTTATGCCATGGACCTGTCATTTGTCATTTCTCTCTGCAAATGCTATTGAAGCATTCAGACACTTTGCCTTGTGTCCCCTAGCCAAACTCTTGCCGTTGCGTGCACGACTTGTGACTGTCGTCACCGTCTGATCAGGCACTGACGCCTGGTAAACGGGAGTGTTGCTAGGAAGCTTCCTTGCATCTTCTCATGGTATCTGTACAGTGAGACATTTCTCACTAAGCTACGCAGAAGAGACGCAGCAGAGCAGCAGCAGTGAGAGTCACCGCTTCAGCAGATCCACTGGGGCATGTGGAAGACAGCCGGTCGCCGTCAACGCAGCCCACACCCATCACGTGAGATCGTAGCAGCAGCGTTGCCACTGTGCCAGCAAGAGCATAGCAGTAGAGCAACAGCAACAGCAGCGGCAGCAGCAGCGTTGTAGCAGCAGCCACAATAGCGCGTGGCGGCTGCATCGAGTGCAGCCGCCGTCCACAGCCGCAACGGCAGCCGCGGCAACAGCAGCGCAACGCAGCAGCGGCGGCAGTTGTGGCGGCAACAGTGGCGCAGCAGCAGCAGCGGCAGCCGCGGCGGCAGTAGCACAGTGGCAGCAGCTGCAGCAACAGCAGCGTAGCAGCGGCAGCAGCAGCAACGCGCGGCGACGGCAGCGTGCAGCAGCCGCAGTGCGCAGCAGCAGTAGCGGCATTGCGCAGCCGCTGCTGCCACAGCTGCGCACGCAGCCACGCAGCTGCTGCTGCAGCTGTTAGCACAGTTCTAGCAGCAGCTGAGCAGAAGCTGCTACACAGCTTCCGCGTAGCTTCCGCGTAGAAGCTGTAGAGCGGCTGCACACTCGCGCATAATTGCGAGAGAAAAGAAAAAAAAACAAAAGGGGAGTCGAGCTGACGTCATCATTTTTGCTTGCTGACGTCATCAGGTCATGCTGACATCAGCATCCACCAGCTGACATCAGCACCATACTTCGCCAAATTTTCGGCCGGACAGTCAAAAGTTGCTAGCGTCTCAACTCCTTGAGAAACGCTGACGCTTTTGAAATCCGACAAACCTGACCTGTCGACCCATACTGAGAGGCGACATGAACTCGTCTGACAACAAGGAGGGGACAGGTGATCCCTCCTCCTCTTCTTCTGGGGTCCTAAGCTCACGCTCGCAGGCCATTGAGGACCTGCGGAGCCAGCAAGATGAGATGCGTCGCCTGCAGCGGGAGCAGACTTATGCCATCCGCACGCTGACTGAGCTTCTGCATGCCCAGTCCATGTTCCCATGGTAGGTTTCCGAGGAAGCTGCCGGCGTCGCGGTCTCTACACACCAGTCGGCTCAGACACCCGTGACAGGAGCCAGACCTGACCCACCACCTCCTGACCTCCTAGATGATGATCCATTCATGCCAGGCATCACAGGCGACTCCCCGGATCATGAGATTCGAGTTCTTCAGGAGCGACTCTGTCAGCTGCAGATGGGCACCAGATATCCTTGGTTTCCTCCGATACGATCGTCACCCGACTATCCCGGTGACTATCCCCTTCCAGGAGTCTTCCCCATCCCTCGTATCCTCAGCCTGCGGTTGCGCTCCCCACGGAGCGGCAACCCAAGGACTTTGAGACACCACCTCCATGGTACATCAGTGAGGACGGCTTCGACTGCTGGGAGATCCTCTTTCCGGTTTGGGCTACTTCAAAGGGAATGTGGCCCTACTACCACAGCCCGTATCAGCATACAGACCCAGCATAGGTGCTGACAGTAGCCAGGGCGATGGGCGGACTCCTATATGCCATGCCACGCTAGACTGTCGTCGATTTCCGCCCCTTCCTTGGCAAGGCCGACACAGGCACCGGCGCCGGTCCTTGCGGAGGTTGGGATCTGGCTTTATCCTTGCTGGCCGCAGAGACGCACGCCACTCGTGCAACACACATTCTTGCCTTCCACTCTCTCCGTCAGGGGCCTGCATAGCCTGCAGCCGATTAGTGGCGACGCGCCATGCGCATCTACACGCGCCTTGGGACCTGAGGAGGCACACAACTGTGGGTGCTCTGTACGATGATGCTTGGAGTTTGCCTTGAGTACATTGACATCTTCACACGGTAAAGCGACGCTGTCCTCGAGCCCTCTTCAGCCACTCAGCAGCTTCTCCCCTGGGTGCATCAGCTCTTCCTCCATGTGACTTCAGCCCGCGAGGCAGCCGTGGCCCATCATAAGACTTCTCTTGCTGCAATAGTCGTCGCATCACCACCATCTTCCCTCCTGCAGTCTCCTTCTTTATCCTCCATCACGTCCTCATCTTCCTCCTCCTCTTCGGCCCCGCCCACACCCACTCAGACACAGGGTGTTGCAGCAGCAACTTAGGGGAAGAAGAAGAAGGGGAAGCATGGATCAGGTTAGCAGCAGTCACAGCAGCAGTCGTCATCCAGTGGTAGCAGTGGACGTTCTGTTCACTATTACAACTGTGGAGGCGCCCATCGCTACACCGAGTGCCAGCAGCCGCTCTACTGGGCGCGGATTACTCGTGGGCTCCAGGCTGCACACACCCTCCGTTCCACGTCCATCACGTCATCCTCGCCTTCCTCCAGACGCGTGGCGGCCACGACTGCAACAGTTCCCGCTTTCTCAGTGGCGAGTAGCAATGATCCGGACCCACGCGACCGCACCATCGCTGAGCTCCGACACCTTCTGGCACTCCGCTTTCAGGGAGGTGCGAGTGTGTTGTCATCGTCGGGTGGTCCACAGACTGTCTGTCCATCCGTTCCTGTGGGTCGTGACGACGCATGTGGGGGAGCACAGTCAGCATGTGATGATGATGGGCCTGATTACACCAATTGGGTTCATGAGTCTCATCTTTGTGCCCTGCATCGTTCCTCCCCACTGACGGCTCAGCGTCCCTCTGATGCCGAGTGTTCCATTGCCCATTGTACAATGACGTCCACGATTCGTGACTCCAGTGGCATTTGGATCATCGATTCTGGTGCCACTCATCACATGAGGTGTCGTCGTAGTGATTTTGTTGTTCTCGGTCCTGTCACGTCTGTCCGTTCCGTCTATACAGGCTCTGGCCAGTCCTTGCCAGTCCATGGTGTTGGGGTTGTATGTTTTGACGGCCGGTCTGGTCCCTTGTACCTTTCCGACATGTTGTTTGTGCCTGATCTTGAGCTCAGCCTGCTTTCTGTGCATGCTTGCACACTGATGGGTCTCTCTGTGGAGCATACCGTAGACTCAGCGACTGTGATTGCTACTGACACTCGCAGCATTGTCCTTCGTGCCTTAGTCGTAGACGATCTGTATCGCGTCTCTCGAACCTCCTCCCCTTGCTCTCCTTCTTCCTCCGGTCGGATCTTTGTCACTGGTGTTCTATCTCCGGAACACCAGTGGTTGCTACATCACCGTCTATGTCATGTGGGCTCCGATACTGTGTCGAAGCTCATTTGGACACAGCCAGCTCTTGGTCTTGACGCGGCTTCTTTCGAGAAGCCACCCAAGACCGTCTGTCTTTTTTGCGCTCAGGGATAGATGCAATGATGCACCTACCCTGACTCTCGTTCCCGAGCACTTCGGCCTCTCGAGCTAGTTCACTCAGACCTTCTTGGTCCTCTTCCGGTCGAGTCCCTATCTGACTGGGGTCAGTATGTTCTGACTCTGACTGACGACTTTACCTGGATGCGGTGGGTCTACATTCTACGTCAGAAGAGCGACGCCGCCCTTGCGGTTTGACTCTGGCTAGTGATGGCTGAGCGTCGGTCACGTCACACGCTACATACGTTCCGCTCGGATCGCGGCGGTGAGTACCTTGGCAAGATGGACGGGTTCTTTGCTGAGCACGGGATTTTTCACCAGGTCTTCGCTCCTGCTACCCCTCAGCAGAACGGTGTTTCCAAGCGCTGGAACCGCACCATGGAGGATGCGGTTCGCGCTATGCAGTCTGAGTGCGGTCTCCCTGAGTCCTTTGTCTTTGAGGGTTTTGCCTACATGACTTGGGTCTGGAACCGCCTCCCGCACGGTCCGCTTCTGGACCATACTACACCGTATGAGCTCTGGTTTGGCCACCGTGCTGACCTTCGTCTCGCTCGCATCTGGGGATTCCGGGCCTCCGTGTGGTACACCGAGGACCTGCAAGGGTCCAAGGTCCCACCTCGGGACCGCTAGTGTCCCTTCGTAGGCATTTCCTCGCGGTCAAAGGCCTGGCGCTTCTGGGACCCTACTCGTCGTTGCGTCATTGAGTCACGCGACGCGCTCTTTTTTTAGTCTCTCGCCTACCATGACCTGACTTCAATCTAGGCACTCTCCACCACACATGTTCCTACCTGTGAGGGTTCTCGGCGGATGGGGGAGACTTCTACGCCAGCGAGCACCTCTCACCAAGCTGATGTGTCCGTTCGAGCCCCCTTCACCTCTCGGTCTCTGACCCTTGATGACCCGGTGATCATAGCTGTCGGTCCACAGACCTCGCCTGTACAACCTGTTTCACGCCCCACAAGTGCCCCTGCTTCTGTTCCCGCACCTACTTCTACGCCAGTACTTGCGTCTGCTGGCAATCCTGTTTCTGTGTCTGGTCCAGTCTCGCCTACTACCGTATCTGCTGGTGGCACTCCTGCCTCTGTGTCGGGTCCAGTCTTGCCTACTCCTGCTGTCACACCCAACGCCGTGTCCTCCACACATGCATCTCCTCGGACGGCATCACCTGCCTTGCCTGAGTCCGCACCAGCTGTGGTCGTGCCTGTCCCTGAGCCAGAGGTGTTCCCCTCGAGCTCCAGTTACTCCCGTGAGCCCGGTGGCCGTCTTCGACCACTACATTCCGGAGCTCAGCGAGCGTCGGGCCCCGCACCCAGGCGCCCCTTTTGCAGCATCGGGAGTGGTGACCCCAGCACAAAGGCCCTAGGCCTGAGTGTTCGCACTGAGCTCACAGAGGTACATCCAGCATGTCTCGTAGGACACGATCTCGTCACGCGCGAGTTCCATATCGCTTGTGATGTAGCAGCTGATCTAGTGGTCGTCAGGCCTAGCACCAAGGCGTGCGCCGTTGCCACGCAGAGCTCTCCCTCTATGGCGCCTGACCCGGGCACCCCGAGGGAAGCTCTCTCATCACAAGATGCTGACGCTTGGCGCGCTGCCTGCGAGGATGAGCTTCGCGCTATACGAGAGCATAGAGTCTACGAGCTTGTCGACCTTCCACCTGGGAGGAAGGCTATTCAAGTCAAGTGGGTCTTTCGGAAGAAAGTGAAGCCGGATGGTTCACTGGAACGCTACAAGGCCTGCTTGGTCGTCAAGGGGTACTCTCAGATTGACGGCGTTAACTACACAGACACTTTTGCCCTTGTCGGCCGCATGACCTCCGCTCGAGCTCTGTTTGGTGTAGTGGCTCAACATGACTAGGAACTGCACCAGATGGACGTGAACAATGCGTTCCTTCATCGCTCTTTGGATGAGGAGATTTGCGTGGCTCAGCCACCAGGCTTTGAGGACGGTGACAAGGTCTGGCACTTGCACAAGTCCTTGTATGGCCTCAAGCACTCTCCGCGGTGTTGGAACGGGGAGATCACTGGCACCTTGACTCGTACGGGATATGTACAGAGCGAGGCAGATCCCTCTCTCTTCATCCTACCGACACCCAAGCGGTTCACCGCCATCGTGGTCTATGTCGATGACCTTCTGATCGCGTCTCCGTCCCTGGAGGCCGTGAAGGAGGCCAAGGCTGTCCTTCAGACTGCCTATAGGATGAAGGACCTCGGTCCTACATCGGTGTTTCTTGGTATGGAGATCGTACTAGATCGCAGGCGTCGGACACTGTTGCTACATCAGGCCCAATGCGCACGAGTCGTGGGGGAGCGTTTCAGCGACCTCCTTGGTGCAGTGCCCACCGCTTCCACACCTCTTACACCAGATAGGCGGGATGCCTTGAAGGTGGATGATCCCACACAGCTGGGGGAGGCAGTGGACGTGACCTTGTACCTCCGTCTCATCGGATCTTTGATGTATTTGCCACTACCACACGTCATGACATCGCTTTCGCTGTCAACCTCCTCGCTCAGTTCTCGCAGGCTCCACGTGCCAGAGCCCTTCACGCGGCTGTGCGAGTGGTGCGGTACGTGTTCTCCATGCTGTACCTCGGACTCTGCTTTCGTCGGCTGTGTTTGATGGTCCTTGATGGCCACACTGAAAGCGACTGGGCCTGGAGCCCAGATGGACGCACCCGTATTGGCTACGTGTTCCTGCTCGGCGGTACCGCTATGTCTTGGCGTAGCGGGAAGCAGGGCTGCATCGCACGTAACTCGGCGCAGGGGCTGCTGAGGCGGTATGGCTGCAGCGCCTGTTTCTTGAGCTTGGTCAGTCAGTACCCGCCATTGTGCTTCGTTGCGACAACCACAGTGCTCTCGCCATTGCGGAGAACTCCAGTGTCTTTCACGCTCGCACGAAGCACATTGCGGTTGAGCATCACTTTGTGCGTGATCTGGTGGAGCGACACGTGATCTCCGTCATGTGGGTTGGCACAAACGTGCAGCGTGCTGATTTCTTGACGAAGGCACTAGCTCGCGGAAAGTTCCTGGTGGCCATTCGTTCTGTTGGGCTTCGCCCTATGCCTGAGAGTGGTTCAGTGTGGGATGTGTGTCCGTGTCCCATTTGTTCTACACACACCATTGTACTTGTCCCAGTGCTGCACGTGTATGGACATGCGTACCATCGGGTCATGGGGGAGTGTTGTGATTTGTGACGTTCTTCTACAGTCTACTGTGACCACTCGGCCGTGTCCATACTCGTACAGATCCCTGAGGCGGGCCCTGGTGACACCGGTGCAACGATTGGCGGCGGACTACCAGCTTGGGGCCGACCGACTACCGTTCCAGAGCCCCGGACATTGCCAGGATTTCTTGTTGTTTTTTCTGCAGCTTCCAGGAGTTTTTCGGCGGACTGGCCATGAGCCCGATTTGCATGTTTTGCATTGCGTGTCCACCGTCTGATGATAGATGCATGCGTGTGACTAGTCGTAGCGTCCGTCTTGTGATCCTCCACGTCTAGGTTCAGACAGCGTAGCATTCTGACATGTGTGCGCAGAGTTATGGCCAAAACAGTGGTTTTGGGCCGGTTTTAGGATAGCTCTTGGACCACCGCGTGACACCCGCTGTGCGCCGCGGCAGGTATTTATGCCATGGACCTGTCATTTGTAATTTCTCTCTGCAAATGCTATTGGAGCATTCAAACACTTTGCCTTGTGTCCCCTAGCCAAAACTCTTGCCGTTGCGTGCACGAGTTGTGACAGTCGTCACCGTCTGATTAGGCACTGACGCCTGGTCAAAGGGAGTGTTGCTAGGAGGCTTCCTTGCATCTTCTTTGTGCACGGGCATGTTTGCCTTTGCCGAAGGGTTACCATAATGCCATCGGCACAAGTACGGACGGGTGCACAATAACACTCGGTAGATACAACACGTAGTGCATGCATGCTGAAAACTACAAATCATCATAAAGGTATGTGAGTATGCAATCAATTCACGATCACCAATGAAACTATAGAAAGAGCAGTCACCTGTGCTCGCAAGACCATCCGTTCATACCAAGGTGAATGGGACTACAAAAAGCCATGTCATCAACGAGACTGTGGTAGATCTCGACCAGCTTGGATGTGCGAACCCATCAGAGCACCACTCGTCATTAGCAACCATGTCAACTTACTCCCCTTCACATGTGCGGTTGTGAGGCAGGTCAAGAGCTTAGCGATGGTGCTTCATCACATACAGAATCAACAGCAGCTCCCAAGGACAAGATAACATGACAAAAACCGTATGGCATGCTAGCGGAGCACAACACGGTATGGATTGCTTCCCTGATCGTGCTGATCGAACACTCCAACATGGCCCACCAGCAGCCATGTCATCTCACATGAATGACTCATGTGTTTCCGAGTATGACCACATTGCAAACATACAGTGGGGGTTGTGAAGGGAGCGCCGCACGAGCCTCGAGCATGACACTTAGGCACGTCACATTTTTCACTCATGGAACCATTGTTGACTTGCACATGAGCTAGGACATGCGATCGTGTAAGTGCATTAAACAAAACATTTGTTAGCTTCTGTCTTGTTCTTGGGGCATCAACCAGAGGAGGGTGTTGTAGAGCATGCGCACCCACGTGAGGGTGGGTCCAGGCACGCAGTAATGCAGGCAGTCGCGGTTCTTTGTGTCGCTCACGTTGCCGTACATGCTGAGGTGGCCGTCAGGCCGCAGCGCTGTCATCGTAGTCACGTCGATGTACACGTACCCCGCGGCAAGCGTAATCCTGCGTGCCACCTCGTTCTGCTCGTAGAAGTTGGCCCAGTTGTACAGCACGGGGAGGTTCCCAGGGTCCTCAGGCTTTGTCGTGGGCAGGCGCGCGCCCACGCACGTGCTGTGGCCCGGTGGCGTGTTGCGGAAGATAACGAGCTTGTTCGGGAAGCGCAGGCGGAGGTAGCGGAAGACGGCACGCAGGCCGCGGGCGTACATCTCAGTGCGCTCAAAGTGGGCGCCGCGATTGAGCACGATCACGTCCGCGTCCGACAGCACACGCTGCCACGTCCAGGGCAAGCCCCGGTTCGTGGGCCCCCACAGGTGGTAGTTGCGAACGTACAGCACGCGAAGCCCCGGGCAGATGGTTGTGGCGTTGAGGCGCACGTCACGCGCCATGAATTTGAGCACGGCGTCGGTGCGGCCGGGCAGCGCAACACGCCACTCGTCGTCGATGGCGTCGCGGAACGTCCCCCGGGCCACGGGCTTGGGGAGGTGCGTCATCATCGCGGCCAGCAGTGATGTCGCAAACTGCTCCTGCAGGGAGTCCCCAATGAACGCGATGGTGCGGTTGCGCCCCACCCGCCGGCAGAACTCGCCGCTGTCAAACCGCTCCAAGACATGGGCTGCCCCTTCCCACCCACCAGAGTCGACACTTGTCAGGACGCGCCCTTCTTCTTCTTTGCTGTCTGCACCCTTAGCACTGCCTCTTGGACCACCATCGCCTCTAGAAGAGGTGGGTATTCTCGGACAGGTTGCCGCCGACACGCTTGTCGGCACCTCCCACTCGTACTTGAGCCCTGGCCGGACATTCCAAGCCTTTACTGCCGCCGCAGCCGCAGCTGCATGGACCTTGCCCGGCCCTCCCGCATTCGCCACCGTCTGCTCCCACTCCTCCACCACCGCATCAGCTGCGGCGAACGCCAGCCCCCCGTCATCCTGCATGTGCGTGTTGTCGCAGCCCGCCCACTTGCCCCAGAACTCAAACAACCACGGCAGCCGCCGCGGCGTCGCGTCCAGCACCCATGTGCCATGCTCCGACACGCAACGCTGCCACGCGAGGAAGTCTTTGGACCGCGCGACCGCCCGCCATGGCGCGGCGGCGGCGGCGGAGGCAGCGGCTGCAGTGGCAGCAGCTGCAAACGCCCTGGAGCGCGTAACCTCCCTCGCCCTTCGCTCCTGCTCCAATCCTGCAGCAGCAGAAGCAGCAGCAGCAGCAGCACCTGCTGCTGCTACTAAGGTTCCTTGGTCTGTAAGTGCTGTAGGTGGGAAGACCGGGTGTAGATACAGACAAGTCGGCTGGGGTGGGGTGAGCACTAGGGCCGCTGCCTTTGCTGCTTGTGTCGCATTGCCTGAGGCATCAGGGTACGCGTCCGCGTCGTCTTCCCCAAACGGTCCTTTCTCTCCTTGCCACCATCCGGAAGCTGTGTACACGTCGATGGTCGCTCTGTCCAGAGCGTCACGCAGAGCCGGTCTGTTGCAGTACAAAACATGCTCCTGCTGCTGCTGCTGCTGCTGCTGCTGCTGCTTTGCCTGCGAACCCTTGTCCTGCCCAGCCGCGACGCCGCTACCAACGCAGCAGAACACAAGCAGCATGCGGAGCTGGCAGGCCTCCGCCAGCTCGAGCTCGGCCAGCCGCGGGTACGCTTCTGCCTCCACACTCGGGCCCACGGCAGAGGCTGCCTCCAGCAGCCGGCGCCGCGATACACCTCGTGGCCAGCCCATTGGTGGCATTGGCACGGACGTCCTGTTGGCCGCGTCGAAGGCGGCGCAGGCAGCAGCGGCCGCCTCGTAGGCTGCCACATTCGGATCCTGTCGTTGCTCTTCGTCTGTCCCTGCGGTTACCGATGCTGCTGCTGCTGCTGCTGCTGCTGCCGCCCATGCTGCTTCTATGGCTGCTGCGGCTGCCGTTTCCTCTGCTGCAGAACTTTCTGTCAGGGCCAACGCCGAGGCAGTCGCAGCAGGGACGAGCGGGGCGTGAAGCAGCACAACGGAGGAGTTGGGCGGCATGAAGACGAGGTTGGTGAGATACGGCCCTGGCAGCGTGACAAACAGTGCCGCGTGCGAGAACAGATCCTGCACTGCAGCGCACACAGTGTCAGAGAGAGAGAGAGCTACATTCAATGCCACTGCTTAGAAGCAGCGCAAAGCCAGAAAATCAGTAGCAACAGTGGAAGCAGCGGCGGCAGTGGCACCAGCCGCGGCGGCAGATGGTGGTGGTAGCCGCAGCAGCAGCAGCAGCAGCAGCAGCAGCAGCAGCAGCAGCAGAAGCAGAAGCAGCAGCAATGGCGGAAGATGCACTGGCAGCTGCAGGTGTTGATGCAGAACCACAATAAGTAAACCCACTCGCATACTGGTCTGCTCACCCCCTTAGCCTCGAAAGACGTGAGACGTGGGCTTCAGCAGGAAAGAGAGGGAGGGGGAGAGAGAGGGAAAGGGAGAGAGCGGGATAGAGATGGAGAGAGGGAGAGAGAAAGAGGGGGGGGAGAGGGGGGAGAGGGG
>SZWC01004775.1:116070-129852 GCA_023375785.1 Penium margaritaceum | reverse complement strand
GTGGACCAACTCGAGGGGCCTCAGCGCTTGGGAACGCGAATCAGGGTAAGTGCACCGGTGCATCTTACCCTGAGCGCAAAAAAGACAGTCGGTCTTGGGTGGCTTCTCGAAAGAAGCCACGTCAAGACCAAGAGCGGGCTGTGTCCAGATGAGCTTCGACACAGTGTCGAAGCCCACGTGACACAGACGTCGGTGAAGCAACTGCTGGTGTTCCGGGGATAGAACACCAGTGACAAAAACGCGACCAGAGGAGGAGGGAGAGCAAGGGGAGGAGGGCCGAGCAATGCGGTACAAATCATCTACGACTGAAGCATGCAGGACAATGCTACGGGTGTCAAGAGCAGTCACAATCGCTGAATCAGCGGTATGCTCAACGGAGAGACCCATCAGAGTGCAGGCACGCACAGACAGCAGGCTGAGCTCAAGATCAGGCAAAAACAGCACGTCAGAGAGATACAAGGGGCCAGACGGACCATCAAAGCATACAACCCCAACACCGTGAACCGGTAAGGACTGACCAGAACATGTACGAACCGAACGGACAGTCGTGACAGGACCAAGTACCACAAAGTCACTACGACGACACGTCATGTGGTGGGTGGCACCGGAATCGATGATCCAAGTGCCACCGGAGTCACGACTGGTGGACGTCACTGTACAACGAGCAATAGAACACTCGGCATCAGAGGGACGCGAAGCCGTCAGTGGGAAGGAACGACGTACATCACGAAGGTGAGACTCATGAATCCAGTCAGTGCAGTCAGGCCCATCATCATCACACACGGACTGTGCTCCCCCACACGTGTCATCACGAGTCACGAGGACGGACAAACAAGCAGTCTGTGACCCACTCGACGATGAAAACACACTCGCACCTCCCTGAAAGCGAAGCGCTAGAAGATGACGAAGCTCGGCGATGGTGCGGTCACGTGGGTCTGGATCACTGCTGCTCGCCGGTGAGGATGCAGGAACAGCTACAGTCGTAGTCACCGCGCGTCCAGAGGAGTGTGCGGTTGACATGCCGGACGCGGTGCGAGTAGCATGGGCACCCTGAATTCCGCGAGTGATGCGCTCCCAGTCGAGCGGCTGCTCGCACTCGGTGTAGCGATGGGCACCTCCACAGTTGTAACAGTGCACGGAACAGCCACTGCTACCACTAGATGACGACTGCTGCTGACCCGACCCGCGCTTCCTATTCTTCTTCTTCCCCAGGGCAGCTGCTACAACGCCCTCCGTCTGCGTGGGTGTAGACGGGGTTGAAGAGGAGGAGGAAGATGAGGTCGTGATGGAGGAAGGTGAGGGTGACTGCAGGAGGGAAGATGGTGGTGAGGCGAGAACTGCTACAGCGAGAGAAGTCTCCTGATGTGCTACTGCTGCCTCGCGGGCCGACGTCACCTGGAGGAAAAGCTGATGGGCCCAAGGGAGCAACTGCAGGGTGGCTGAGAAAGGCTCGAGAGCAGGGTCGTTGTACCGTGTGAATATGTCGGTGTACTCGAGGCAAACTCCGAGCATGATCGTCCGAAGCACCCACAGCTGTGTGCCCCCTGAGGTCCCCAGGCGCGTGTAGATACGCATGGCGCGTCGCCAGTAATCCACTGCAGGCTCCGCTAGTCCGTGACGGAGAGAGTGGAAAGCACGAATGTGTGACGCACGCGTGGCGTGCGTCTCTGCGGCCAGTAGGGACAATGCCAGATCCCAGCCTCCACGAGGATCAGCTCCGGTGCCTGTGCCAGCCTCGCCGAGGAAGGGACGGAAGTCAACGACGGTCTCGCGTGGCATGGCGTAGAGAAGCCCTCGCATGGCCCGGGCTGCTGTCAGCACCTGTGCTGGATCTGTAGACTGGTATGGGCTGTGGTAGTAAGGCCACACTCCCTCAGAAGTGGCCCACACCTGAAACAGGATTTCCCAGCAGTCAAATCCATCCTCGCTGATGTACCGTGGAGGTGGTGCCTCAAAGTCCTTTGGCTGCCGCTCCGTGGGGAGAGCAGCCGCAGGCTGAGGAGGGCGAGTGACAGGAAAAACTCCTAGAAGGGAGTGATCACTGGGGAAGTCAGGTGATGGTCGTGTCGGGGACACGGGTGGAGGTCGGATACCCGTCTGCAGGTGACGGAGGCGCTCCTGTAGAAGACGAATCTCCCGATCCTGGAAGTCATCCTCGAAGCCTGGCATGAATGGCTTGTCGTCAAGGAGGTCCGCAGGTGGTGGGGAAACCACACCAGGAGGTGAAGCAGGCGGGGCACCTGTCACGGGCACCTGAGCCGAGTGCTGGGTGGAGGCCGCAACGCCGGCAGCTCCCTGAGAAATCCGCGGAGGAGCCGTGGACTGAGTGCGCAGGAGCTCAGTCAGCGTGCGGATCGCGTCAGTCTGCTCTCGCTGCAGACGACGCATCTCCTCCTGCTGGCTGCGCAGGTCCTCAATGGCCTGCAAGCGAGGGCTCNAAGTCCTTTGGCTGCCGCTCCGTGGGGAGAGCAGCCGCAGGCTGAGGAGGGCGAGTGACGGGAAAAACTCCTGGAAGGGGGTGATCACTGGGGAAGTCAGGTGACGATCGTATCAGGGACACGGGTGGAGGTCGGATACCCGTCTGCAGCTGACGGAGGCGCTCCTGTAGAAGACGAATCTCCCGCTCCTGGGAGTCATCCTCAAAGCCTGGCATGAATGGCTCGTCATCAAGGAGGTCCGCAGGTGGTGGGAAGACCACACCAGGAGGTGAAGCAGGCGGAGCACCTGTCACGGGCACTTGAACCGAGTGCTGGGTGGAGGCCGCAACGCCGGCAGCTCCCTCAAAAATCCGTGGAGGAGTTGTGGACTGAGCGCGCAAGAGCTCAGTCAGTGTGCGGATAACGTCAGTCTGCTCTCGCTGCAGATGACGCATCTCCTCCTGCTGGCTGCGCAGGTCCTCAATGGCCTGCGAGCGAGGGCTCAATACCCCTGAAGAAGAGGAGGAGGAATCACCTGGTCCCTTGTCCTTGTCGTCGGGCGAACTCATGTCGCCGCTCACTATGGGACAACAGGTCAAGTTTGCCGAATTTCAAAACCGTCTGCGTTTCTCGGGGAGTTGAAACGCTGGCAACTTTTGAGTTTTCGGTTGAAAAATTGGCTAAGTGTAATGCTGACGTCAGCAAGTGGTTGCTGACGTCAGCACGACCTAATGACGTCAGCAACCAACAATGCTGACGTCAGCTCGTCCCCCCCCCCCTTTTTTCTTTCTTGTCACGGTTCTGCCGCTGCGCGGTGGAGCGCGGCAGCTCCGCGGAAGCTGCGCAGCAGCTTCCGCCCAGCTGCTGCTGCAACTGTGCTGTCAGCTGCAGCAGCAGCTGCCTAGCTGCGTGTGCAGCGGTGGCAGGGGCGGCTGCGCTGCTGCCGCTGCTGCTGCGCGCGGCGGCTGCTGCTGCGCGCTGCAGCTGCTGCTGGCTGCCGCCGCCGCGCGCTGCTGCTAGCTGCCGCCGCCGCGCGCTGCTGCTGGCTGCCGCCGCCGCGCGCTGCTGCTGCTGCCACTGCTGCGCTGCTACTGCCGCCACGAATGCTGCTGCTGCTGCTGTGCCGCTGCCGCTGCTGCGCTGCTACTGCCGACGCCGCTGCTGCGCTGCTGCTGCCGCCGCTGCTGCCACGCCGCTGTGGCGGCCGCTGCTGCTGCGCTGCTGCTGCGCGGCTGCCGCCGCCGCCTCTGCTGCTGCTGCTGCGGCTGTGAGGGGGGGAAGTGGCGGCTGCATGCACCGCAGCCGCCACACACCTCTGCGTGGCGGTGCGCGCTGCTGCTGCTGCCTCAGCAGCTGCGATCTCACGTGGTGGGTGGAGTGCGCGGGCGGCGAACGGCCGTCTCCAACGGGTCCCAGAAGATCAGCTACAGCGGTGACTCTCACTGCTGCTGCTCTGCTGCGTCTCTGCTGCACAGCTCAGTGAGAACTGTCTCACTGCTCTGATACCATGAGAAAGTGCGTAGAAGCTTCCTAGCAGCAGAGCCGCTGACCGGGCGTCAGTGCCTAGTCAGACGGTGACGACAGTCACAGGTCGTACACACAACGGCAAGGGTTTGGCTAGGAGACACAAGTCAAAGTGTCAGAATGCTTCAATATAGCATATGCAGAGAGAAATGACAACTGACAGGTCCAGGGCATAAATACCTGCCGCGGCGCACGGCGGGTGTCGCACGCGGCAGTCCAAGAGCTGTCCTGAAACCGGCCCAAAACCACTGTTTTGGCCGTAACTCTGCGCACACATGTCAGAATCCTACGCCGTATGAACCTAGACGTGCAGAATCAAAAGACGCACGCAACGACTGGTCACATGCATGCATCCATCGACTGACAGCGAGTATAAATTGTAAAAACATGCAAATGGGCCTCATGCCCAGTCCGCCGAAAGGCGCCTGCAAGACGTAGAAGGCACAGCAAGGAGTCCCGGTGACATCTGGGGCTCTGGAACAGTGGTCGGTCAGCTCCAGACGGGTAGTCCGCCGCCCGTTGTCGCGCCGGTGTCACCAGGGCCGCCTGCCTCAGGGATCTGCACGAGTATGGACACGGCCGAGTGGTCACAGTAAACTATACAGGAACAGCACAAAGCACAACAGTCAGAATGCTACGCCATCTCAACCTAAACGTGCAGGATCTTGAGCCGGACGCTGTGACTGGTCACATGCCAACATCCGGTATCAAAGGGTGGACACACAATGAAAAAAATGCAAATCCGGCCCACGGCCAGTCCACCAATAAGATCCTACAGAGTGCAAGAAAACTGCACAAAGTCCCAGACAACATCCAGGACTCTGGGGCGGTTGTCGGTCAGCTCCGAGTAGGTGGTCCATCATCAGATGACGCAGTGACGCCAATTTGGTCCGCATTAGAGATCTGCACGGCCATGGACACGACCGGGTGGTCAGATTAAATTGTACAGGTCGACGAAAACATAAGAAATCACAACACTCCCCCATGACCCGATGCCACGCATGTCCGTACGCATGCAGTATTGAAACGAATGCAACAACTGTTGTGATTTGTGAAGTTCTTGTACACTCTACTGTGACCACTCGGCCGTGTCCATACCCGTGCAGATCCCTGAGGCGGGCGCTGGTGACACTGGTGCGAGGACTGGCAACGGACTACCAGCTTGGGACTGGCCGACTACCAATCCAGAGCCCCGGACACTGCCGGGACTTCCTACTGTCTTTTCTGCAGCTTGTAGGAGTTTTTCGGCGCACTGGCCATGAGCCCGATTTGCATGTTTTTGCATTGCGTGTCCACTGTCTGATGATGGATGCATGCATGTGACCAGTCATAGCGTCCGTCCTCTGATCTTGCACGTCTAGGTTCAAATGGCATAGCATTCTGACATGTGTGTGCATAGTTATGGCCAAAACAGTGGTTTTGGGCCGGTATAAGGATAGCTCTTGGACCGACGCGTGCGACACCCGCTGTGCGCCACGGCAGGTATTTATGCCAAGGACCTGTCATTTGTCATCTCTCTCTGCAAATGCTATTGAAGCATTCAGACACTTTGCCTTGTGTCCCCTAGTCAAACTCTTGCCGTTGCGTGCACGACTTGCGACTGTCGTCTCCGTCTGATCAGGCACTGACGCCTGGTCAACGGGAGATTTGCTAGGAAGCTTCATTACATCTTCTCATGGTATCAGAGCAGTGAGACAGTTCTCATTGAGCTGCGTAGCAGAGACGCACCAGAGTAGCAGTTGTGAGAGTCACCGCTGTAACAGATCCACTGGGGCCTGTCGAAGACAGCCGGTCGCCGTCGACGTAGCCCACACCCATCACGTGAGACTGTAGCAGCAATGTTGCCACCGTGCCAGCAGTAGCATAGCAACAGAGCAGTAGCAGCAGTAGCGGGAGTAGCAGCGTCGTAGCAGCAGCCACAACAGCGTGTGGCGGTAGCAGCGAGTGCAGCTGTTGTTTGCAGCCGCAATGGCGGCCGCGGCAATAGTAGCACAGCGCAGTAGCGGCGGCAACAGCAGAGCAGCTGCAGCGGCGGCAGCAGTGGCACAATAGCAGCAACGGCAGCTAGGCGGCAGCAGCAGAGCGGCAGCTGCTGCAGCAACAACAGCATAGCAGCGGCAGCAGCAGCAGCGCCCGGCGGAGGTAGTGCCCAACGGCCGCATCACGCAGCAGCAATAGCGACATTGTGCAACCATTGCTGCCACTGTTGCGCACGCAGCCCTGCAGTTGCTGCTGTAGCTGACAGCACAGCTGCAGCAGCAGGTGAGCGGAAGCTTCTACGCAGCTTCCGCGCAGCTTTTGCGCGGCAGCTGTGGAGCGGCTGCACGCTCGCTCAGAATCGTAGTCTTCGTGGTGTTAGAACCAGGAGATCACCAGCACTTTGACTCATGCGGGATAGAGCGAGGCAGATCCCTCTCTCTTCATCCTACCGACACCCGAGCGGTTCACCGCCATCCTGATCTATGTCGATGACCTTGTGATCGCGTCTCCATCCCTGGAGGCCCTGAAGGAGGCCAAGGCTGTACTTCAGACTGCCTACAGGATGAAGGACCTCGGTCGTGCATCGGTGTTTCTTGGTATGGAGATCATGCGAGATCGCGCGCGTCGGACACTGTTGCTGCATCAGGCCCGATACGCACGTGACGTGGGGTAGCATTTCAGCAACCTCCTTGGTGCAGTGCCCACCGCTTCCACACCTCTTACACCTGACGGGTAGGATGCCTTGAAGGTGGATGATCCCACACAGCTAGGGGAGACAGTGGACGTGACCTTATACCTCCGTCTCATCGGATCTTTGATGTACCTGGCCACTACCACACGTCCTGACATCACTTTCGCTGTCAACCTCCGCGCTCAGTTCTCGCAGGCTCCACGTGCCACAGCCCTTCATGCGGATGTGCAAGTGGTGCGGTACGTGGTCTCCACGCCGTACCTCGGACTCTGCTTTTGTCGGCAGTGTTTGATGGTCCTTGACGGCTACACTGACAGCGACTGGGCCTGGAGCCCAGATGGATGTAACCGTATTGGCTACGTGTTCCTGCTCGGTGGTACCGCTCTGTATTGGCGTAGCGGGAAGCAGGGCTGTATCGCACATAGCTCATCGGAGGCAGAGTTCATTGCTTTGGGCGTAGGGGCTACTGAGGCGGTATGGCTGCAGTGCCTGTTTCTTGAGCTTGGTAAGTCAGTACCTGCCATTGTGCTTCGTTGCGATAACTAGAGTGCTCTCGCCATTGCTGAGATCTCCAGTGTCTTTCACGCCCACACGACGCACATTGTAGTTAAGCATCACTTTGTGCATGATCTGGTAGAGCGACTCATGATCTCCGTTATGTGGGTTGGCACTGACATGCAGTGTGCTGATTTCTTGACGAAGGCACTAACTCACTAGTTCCTGGTGGCCATTCCTTCTGTTGGACTTCGCCCTTTGCCTGAGAGTGGTTGAGTGTGGGATGTGTGTCCGTGTCCCATTTGTTTTACACACACTATTGTACTTGTCCCAGTGCTGCACGTGTATGGACATGCGTACCATCGGGTCATGGGGGAGTGTTGTGATTTGTGACGTTCTTGTACAATCTACTGTGACCACTCGGCCGTGTCCATACCTGTGCAGATCCTTGAGGCGTGCCCTGGTGACACCGGTACGACGACTGGCGGCGGACTACCAGCTTGGGACTGGCCAACTACCGTTCTAGAGCCTCGGACACTGCCGGGACTTCCTGCTGTCTTTTCTGCTGCTTGCAAGAGTTTTTCGACGGACTGGCCATGAGCCTGATTTGCATGTTTTTGCATTGCGTGTCCACCTGATGATGGATGCATGCATGTGACTAGTTGTTGCATCCGTTTTGTGATCTTGCACGTCCAGGTTCAGACGGCATAGCATTCTGACATGTGTGCGCAGAGTTATGGCCAAAACAGTGGTTTTGGGCCGGTATTAGGACAGCTCTTGGACCGCCGCGTGCGACACCCGCTGTGCGCCGCGGCAGGTATTTATGCCATGGACCTGTCATTTGTCATCTCTCTCTGCAAATGCTATTGAAGCATTCAGACACTTTGCCTTGTGTCCCCTAGTCAAACTCTTGCCGTTGCGTGCACGACTTGTGACTGTCGTCACCATCTGATCAGGCATTGACGTCAGATCAACGGGAGAGTTGCTAGGAAGCTTCCTTGCATCTTCTCAGCAACGACTACAAAATCAATAGTGAGAAAGACACAGACGCACCTCGCAATCAACCAGTCTCGGGCAAGGGGCGCAACCGAACACAACGAATGGCCACCAGAAACTTCCTACGAGCCAGTGCCTTCGTCAAGAAATCAGCACACTGCATGTTAGTACCGACCCAGATGACGGAGATCACCTGTTGCTCCACCAGATCATACACATCATGATGCTCAACCGCAATGTGCTTTGTGTGAGCATGAAAAACACCAGAGTTCTCCGCAATGGCAAGAGCACTCTGGTTGTCACAACGAAGCACAATGGTGGGCACTGACTGACCCAACTCAAGGAACAGGCGCTGCACCCACACTACCTCAGCAGCTTCTGCATTCAGAACAACATACTCTACCTCTAACGAGCTGCATGCAATGCAGCCCTGCTTCTTGCTGTACAAAGACACATTGGTACCACCGAGCAGGAATACGTATCCGGTACGACTGCGTTCATCCGAACTCCAGGCCTAGTCGCTGTCGGTGTAGCCTTCAAGAACCATTGAACACTACCGGCAAAAGCAGAGTCCGAGTAACGGTATGGAGACCACGTACCGCACCACTCTCACTGCTGCATGAAGGGCTCTAGTAAGTGGAGCCTGCAAAAACTGTGCAAGGTGGTTAACGACAAAGGCGATGTCGGGGAGTGTGGTAGTGGCCCGGTACATCAGGGATCCGATGAGGCGGAGGTACAAGGTCACATCCACTATCTTTTCCAGCGGTGTGGGATCTTCCACCTTTAGGGCATCGTGCACGTCAGGTGTGAGGGGTCCGCAGGCCATGGGCATTCTACCCAGGAGGTCACCGAAATGCTCCCCAATAACCCGTGCGTATCGGGCCTGATGTAGCAAAAGTGTCCGATGTCTGTGGTCTCGCATGATCTCCATGCCAAGAAACACCGTTGCAAGACCAAGATCCTTCATCTTGTAGGCGGTTAGGAGGACCGCCTTGGCCTCCTTCATGGCCTCCATGGAGGGGGACGTGATCACACGGTCGTCCACATAGACCAGGATGGCGGTGAACCGCTCAGGCGACCGTTAGACAAAAAGAGAGGGATCTGCCTTACTGTGTACACGTCCCGCATGAGTCAAAGTACCTGTTATCTCTTGATTCAAGTACCAAGGAGAATGCTTGAGTCCGTACAAGGACATGCACAAGCGCCAGACCTTGTCACAGTCCAGAAATCGTGGTGGCTGAGCCACGTAAATCTCCTCATCCAGAGAGCAATGGAGAAACACATTGTTCACATCTATCTAGTGCAGTTCCCAGTCATGCTGAGCCACCACACCGAACAGAGTGCGAGCTGATTTCATGCGGCCAACAGGGGAAAAAGTGTCAGTGTAATCAATGTCCTTGATCTGGGAATACCCCTTGATGAGCAGCTGAGCTTTGTGGCCTTCCAGTGAGCCATTCGGCTTCACTTTCTTGCGAAAGACCCACTTGACCTGAATAGCCTTCCTCCGAAGTGGAAGGTCGACTAGCTCATAAACTACGTGCTCTTGGATGGCACAAAGATGATCCTCGCAGGCAGCACGCCAGGCGTCTACATCCTCTAGTGAGAGATCTTCTCTCAGTGTGCCCGGATTAGGCGCCATCGAGGGAGAGCTTTGAGTGGCAAGTGCACACGCCTCAGAGCTGGGCCGGACGACCACAAGGTCAGCTGCTGCATCACAAGTGATGCTAAACTCGCGAGTGACCAGATTGTGCCCTATAAGACATGCTGGGTATACCTCTCTGTGATCTGTGTGGGCACTCAGGCCTAGGGCCTTTGTGCCGGGATCACCACTCGCAATGCTGCGAGTAGAGAGCCCAGGTGCGGAACCGGACACTGCCTAGACTCCGGAGACCAATGGTTGAGGACGACCACAGGGCTCACGTGAGTAACTTGGCCTCAAGGAGCTCACCTTTGGCTGAGAGACAGGCGTGACCACATCTTGTGAGGACTGAGGCAAAGGGGCAAGTGATGTAGTTTGAGGATGCTGATGCTAAGATGCTGGTGAAATGACCGGAGATACAGGGATGGGTGTAGCTGCAGGGGCAGCTGCAGGATCACGCATAGAAGCAGGAAAACTGGTGGACATGGGTACAAAATCATGGGTGCATGTGGGGTGTGAGGGATCTGGGGTAGAGACAGGCTGGGCTGGAGTGGTCTCGGGGCTGACAGCTATGATTGCTGGGTCATCTTGGGCCGGAGACCTAGAAGTGGAGGGGGCTCAAACGTACACATCAGCCGGACGAGAGGTGCTCGTTGGCCCAGACTCCCCCATCCGTCGAGAAGCCGTACAGGTAGGAACGTGCGTGAAAAACATAAATGTGATAGAAGTCAGGTCACGGTAGGTGAGAGACTCAAAGAACAGCACGTCACGAGACTCATCCATGCGACAATGGGCGGGGTCCCAAAAGCGCCAGGCCTTCGACCGCGGGGACATTCCTACAAAGGCACACAAGCGACCCCACGGGGAGACCTTGGACCCCTACCGGTCCTCAGAGTACCACAAAGAAACCATGGAACCCTAGACACACGAAAGATGCAAATCAATATGGTAGCCAAACCAGAGCTCGTACGGTGTAACGTGGCTAGTAAGGGGATTGTGTGGGAGGCGGTTCCAAACCCACGTCATGTAGGAAAATCCTTCAAATGCGAAGGATTCTGGGAAACCGCACTCAGACTGCATAACACGATCTGCATCCTCCATGGTGCGGGTCCAGCGCTCAGAGACACCGTTTTGCTGATAAGTAGCAGGAGCGGAAACCTTGTGAAAAACCTCGTGCTCGGCAAAGAAACTGTCCATCTCTCCATCCAAGAAACTCGCCACCGCGATTCGAACGTGTGTGCAGCGTGTGACGGGACTAGAGGTCAGCCATCACTAGCCAGATACAAACTGCAAGAGTGGAATTGCTCTTCTGGCGCAAGTTGTAAACCCAGCGCATCTGGGTGAAGTCATCACTCAGGGTGAGGAGGTATCGGCCCCGATAGGACAAAGAACTGACAGGGAGAGGACGGAGAAGGTCCGAATGAACCAACTCGAGAGGGCGAAGAGCTCGAGAACGGGAGTTAAGGTAGGTGCATCGATGCATCTTACCCTGAGCACGGAACAGACAGTCGGTCTTGGGCGGCCTCTCGAAAGAGGCCATGTCAAGACCGAGTGTGTGATGTGTCCAAATGAGCTTTGACATAGTGTCAGAGCCCACATGACATAGGCGACGATGCAGCAGTCGTTGGTACTCAGCAAAGAGAATACTTGTGATAAACACACAAGCGGAAAGGGAAGGAGAGCAAGGAGAAGAAGAGATCCGAGAGACACAATGCAGGTCATCCATGACGTAGGCACGAAGAACAATGGTACGAGTATCAACAGCGATCACCGTCATGGAGTTTGTGGTGTGCTCCATGGAGAGTCCCATCATTGTGCAGGCACACATAGAAAGCAAGCTGAGCTCAAGGTCAGGCACGAAAAGCACCTTGGAAAGATATAGGGGACCAGACGGACCATCAAAGCACATAACCCCAACATCGTGGACTGGCCTTGACTAACCAGAGCCTGTACGAACGGAGCAAACAGTCGTAACAGGACCGAGGACAACGAAGTTACTACAACGACAGGTCTTGTGGTGAGTGGCACCAGAATCAATGATCCATGTGCCACCAAGATCACAACCAGAGGATGTCACTATGCAGTAGGTAATGGAACACTTGCGCTCAGACGGGTGTTGAGCAACATGTGAGAAGGTACGACAAAGGGCACATAGGTGAGACTCATGAATCCAATCGGTACTATCAGGCCTATCATCATCACATGCCAGCTTTGCCCCTCCATACGAGTCATCACGAGCTACAACAACAAATGAACAAAGAGTCCGTGAACTACCAGGCTATGAAAACACACTCGTACCTCCTTGAAAATGAAGCGCCAGAAGGTGACTGAGCTCGGCGATGGTGCGGTCACGTGGGTCCAAGTCGCCACTGCTCGCCGGCGGGGAAGCAGTAACTGTTGCGGGAACTGTTGCGGTCGTGGTCGCCATGCGACCAGAGGCTGTGCTGCTCCCTGCGGACCGTAGTGTGCGGGCAGCCTGAAGACCGTGAGTGATTTGCGCCCAGTCAAGTGGCTGCTTACACTCGGTGTAGCGATGAGCACCTCCAAAATTGTAGCAGTGAACAGTACGTCCACTACTACTACCTGGTGATTGCTGCTGCTATGACTGTTGTTGGCCTGAACCGCGCCTCTTTTCCCCTTCTTCCCCTATGCCGCTGCTGCCACACCCTGTGTCTAAGTTGGGGTAATCGGGGTGCTAGAGAATGGAGGAGCAGAGTGCGAGAAGGGTGTCGGTGGCGACGTGATGACCGTTGCAGCAAGGGAACTCTCCTGATGGGCCACGGCTGCCTCAAGGGCGGAAGTCACCTGGAGGAAAAGCTGATGTGCCCAAGGAAGAAGCTGAAGGGAGGTGGAAAAGCGCTCCAGCATAGCATCGTCGTACCTTGTGAAGATGTCTGCATGCTCAAGACAAACTCCGAGCATGATCGTGCAGAGTGCCCAGAGCTGTGTACCTCCTGAGGTCCAACGGTGCATGTAGATGCGCATAGCCCACCGCCAATAGTCAGCTGCGGGCTCGGCACGTCCTTGACAAAGGGAATGAAAGGGGTGAATGTGAGCCGCACGGATGGCATGCGTCTCTGTAGCAAGTAGGGATAGTGCCAGGTCCCAGCCCCCTCGCGGATCAGTCCCCGCGCTTGTGCCGGCCTCTCCAAGGAACGGGTGGAAGTCCAAGATGGTATCGCACGGCATGGCGTAAAGGATTTCGTGCATTGTTCTGGCCGCTGTTAGCACCTGTGCGCGATCCGTAATCTAGTATAGACTGTGATAGTAGGGTCATACTCTCTATGAAGTGGCCCCGAAGTGGAAGTGAATCTCTCTACAGTCAAAGCCGTCCTCGCTAACATATTCTGGGGACAGTGTCTCAAAGTCCTTGGGTTGCCGCCCTGTAGGGAGAGCAACCAGAGGCTGAGAAGGTCAAGGAATGGGGAAGACATCAGGACGGGGAAAGTCGCTGGGGTAGCTGGGGTAGGAATCAGACGAGGATCAGATCTCTGGGAAAAAGGAGCCAGATGTTTGTGGGGGCCGAGAACTCGTATGAAGCTTGTGGAGACGCTCCTGAAGCACGCGAATCTCGCTCTAGTGAGTACCATCCTCCACACTTGGCCTGTCAGGGTCCTCATGCCAAGGATCAAGAGGTGGCAGGTTGCGTCCTGCTCTTGTCATTGGTGAAGATGCTAACGGTTGTGTAGAGGGTATGACACAGCCGATTCCCTCGGAGATCCGATGTGGGGCCGTGGACAAACCACAAAGAAGCTCAGTGAGCGTATGGATGGCGTCGGTCTACTACTGCAGTAGACGACACATCTGATCTTGCTGGCTCCGTAGGTCCTCAATAGCCTGCGAGCGTGGGCTCATGACCCCTTAAGAGGAGGAAGAGGGATCTATTTTTCCTTTGCCTTTGTCACCGGTAGGATTCATGTCCACGCTTAGTATGGGCCTGGATGTCAAACTAGTAGGACTTTAGAACTGTCAACATTTCTCGAGGCGGTAAAATGTCAAGGAAAAATGACGTTTGACCCCGAAATTACTGACGTCATCAA
>SZWC01004775.1:93474-106389 GCA_023375785.1 Penium margaritaceum | reverse complement strand
GCGAAAAAAAAAAAAAAAAAAAAAAAAAAACGCCAGCATTTTTTTCCGCTGGCATATCTTACGTTAGCTTTTTTTGTTTTTGGGAAGTTACGCGGACTCCTCGATAGGGGTGACTGTGTCATCCCCCTGTCCTATGCAGCCCTGTGCAACCCTGTGCACGCGTGCGAAGCCCTGCATAGCCGTCTGCAGTGCTGCGCAGCTACACAGCTTTTGTGTAGTTGCGCAACAGTGTTGCGGAGTTGTGCTACACAGCAGCAGTGCTTCCTACCGATGCTGTGGCCGCCGCTGTTACTGTCGCGCTGCTGTTGCTTCTGCCACCACTGCAACGATGCTGTTGCTGCCCGCGGCTGCTCGTGCCGCGGCTACTGCCACTGCTTGCAGCCGCAACCGCGAGCTGCTACGAGCTGATTTTCCTCCTTTACTTTTGTAGAGATGGGCATCCAGACAAGGCTGTTACTGCCACTCGGTGCTGCTACTGTTGCTGCTTAGCATGGCTGTTGGAGCTGGAAACGTACGCAACTCACCCGGTGTGTTGGTGGGAATTTTTTGGTGATGTCGCTGCTCCAAACAGGTGCAACGAGTCCCAGGATACGACGGCGGCGGTGACGCTTACTGCTGCTGCCGATGCTGTGTCTCTCTGGCGCAGCTGAGCGAGAGAAGTCTTGTTATTCTAATACGAAAAGGAACTGCTAGGAAGCTTCCTACCCTTGTTGTTGATGAGGTGGCGACACCGTCCAATCAACTGGTGCACTAGCAAGCAAGCAGGTACAAGAAATAGCAAGAGTCGGGCTAGGGAGACGCATAAAGTCTCATAAGCGCCAATAGCTTCGTAATGCAAAGAGAGAGAACAAACAAAAGTTCCACAGAGTAAATAGCTGCCACGGCGCGCAGCGGGTGTCGTACGCAGCAGTGCAAGGTCTGTCCTCAAACCAGCCAAAAAACACTGTTTTGGCCGTATCTTTGCGCAGACAAGTCAGAATGCTACGCCGTCGGAACCTAATCATGCATGCATGCATTTGGCATCAAACGGTGGACAAACAATGCAAAACATGCAAATCGGGCCCACGGCCAATCCACAGATAAAATCCTATAGGTTGCAGGAAAACTGCAGAAGGTGCGAGACAGCATTCAGGACTCTGAGGCGGTCGTCGGTCAGCTCTGAGTAGGTGATGTTCACATGGTGTGCCCCTTGCCATGAATGCCGTTGATTGTATTCCCTGGTTCAACCACTGAGAAGTGCTCAAACACCTGATCCAACTTTAGATTTGGATTTCTTGGATTTTTCCATGCAAGATCGAGCTTTGAATTGCTCGATTTGAGTGAGTATTCAGAAAGTTAGCCTAGCCCAAGAATCGGTTGTTGGGCGAGCAGAATCCGGTACCTCCCATGGGTGGCGGGATAATCCACCGCCAGTGATCCAAGGCATTGATTTTCTTGATTTAAGGAGGTCCCATAACAACTTCCTTGACCAGGGTGAACTTCTCCTAGACTTCTGGGCAAGGAAAGGCGCTTCAACGGATCATCGTTGAAGCGCCTCCTGTTGCCTAGCGTGCAAGGCAAGGTGGGCGGCTCCACCAAGGGTTACTTCGATAGCCGTAGTAGGAGCTCTACTACTCGGATTTAAGCGTGCTTGGATGCGCTAGAAAACTTAGATCACAGGCTATAATTTTCTGATGTAATCTCACTATGCTAACTAATAAGAACATGTTTTGATTCAGATCTACTGAATGCGATGTGTTTTTCCCACTCACATCGGTGATCCTTGTGCTCCACACTCTTCACCAAAAGTGTCCATTGGTTGCCGAAACACTGGTAGCGTGCTTCACTAAGAGCTATGCATCCTTGCAGGATGCCTCCACATCCACTAGTGCCAACAAAGGGTTATGGGCACACGTGCCTAGAGGGACCCTAGCTCTACAAATTTCATGCTACCGCCGCGTGCCATGGCAACGACCAAGCAAGAGAGCATCGGTGCCATCTCCAACTTTGATGAGAATGGCCTCCCTTTGTGGAGGTGGCAGTTTGAGGTCTAACTCGATGACAAGGGCTTGCTTGAGCTGGTCAACAGTAAAGAGACTACCCCTCCGGATACCGTGACGCCGGAGGAAGTGGACAACTGGAAGAAGCACAACAAGAAGGTACTTGCATTGTTGGTGTTAGCGCTAGCTCCGCCACAGCACGCACTGCTTCAAGGATGCACGGAGGCCATGAAGTCCTGGAAGAAGCTCTGCACCATCTACCAGTCCACCAACTTTGCTAACGAGCTCTTCGTCTTCAAGAACCTCGTCATCCTCCAAGCAAACAAAGGCGACATCATCATGGAGATCTAGCAATAGATTGAGTCCCTCACTGCTCAGTGCGTAGCCACCGGATGGAAGGTCGACCCTGAGCTATAATCCATGATCCTCCTTCTGGCTTTGCCATAAAGGTGGCAAAGCTCGTTGTAGTTGGCTGGTCCGCCGATGAGCTGAAGTACCCAAAGGTGGCTGATTATGTGCGCAATGATTGGATGCGGCGTTGTGGGAAAGAGAGCGTGGCAACGTCAAGTTCCCCCTATGCCGTCCACCCTCAAGGTAAAGGGGGAGGATAGAGGGGAAAAGGTGCCAAGCAGGGCACCAAGAGAGGTGACAACGAGGGGGAGTGCTGCAACTGTGGCAATAAGGGCCACTATGCAGGCAACTTCCCCAACAAGAAGTCGCACGAGTCCAGGAAGGGCGGGAGGAAGGACACCCAAGCCATGATGGCCAGGGAGTCTACGGACTTGACAGATCCGGACGTCACAGTGATGGACTCCGGATCAGGCCACCACACACAATGAAACCGGGCGGCATTCGTCACATACGGCGCCACCGAGCGGCGCATGACAGTGGCCAATGGCAAAACGGAGTTGGCCGCGGGCATCGAGTTGGTGGTGAACGGGAAAGTCATTCCGTGCACCATCTATGATGTGCTCCACATGCCTAACTTTGGGACAAACCTGCTGTCAGTGAGCCGCCTTACCGACAAGGGGCTCAAGGTACTCTCTAACAAGAAAGCGACCATCATCCGGAAGGAGGGGGGTGGCGAGGTGATTGCACGTGGCAAGAAGGAGGACCTGTAACTTCTTTATACCAAGGTTCTTGCTGATGCGGCAAGGACTGACGCCCTCCACTTTGTGACGAAGGACGATGGAGACCTAAAGGCATTCCGGAGCAACAACTGTGGCGAGTACGAGGGCTGCTCGGCATGGATGAAGAGCAAAGGGATCGTGTGGCAAAAAACTATGCCACAATTTCCGCAGCAAAACGGCGTCGCCGAGAGGGTAAATCGCACCATCCTCAACATGGTCCGGTCCATGTTGAGCAATGCCGGCCTTGCACAATAGTACTAGGACGAGGTGGCACGAAAAGTGGCGTACATCATGAACGTGACGCCGATGAAGTCACTTAAAGACACAGAGTCCAAGATGTGGAAGACGCCACGAGAAGTGTGGAGCTGGAGGAAGCCAACTGTGGAGGAGGAGGAAGCCAACTGTGGCACACTTATGCATGTTTGGTTGTGTTGCACATGCTGTTGTGCAGGCACGGGAGAGGCGGGGAAAGCTGGACCCGCAAACTCGCCGGTGCATCTTCGTTGGGTACGAGAGCAGGAGCAAGACGTACCGGCTCTTCGACCCGCGGTGGTAACAGATCATGAAGAGTCATGATGATGATGATGTCACGTTTGACGAGGATGGACGAGGATGCTGGTCTCTCCAAGTGGATTGAGTGGCTGCCACTTCTTGAAGGGGAGACACCGGAGGATGCAAAATTGGATGACGTCTGAAGAGCTCCAAGTGCCGAGAACCATCCGGTAGATGGGGGAGCGGCTGATTTGCATTCAGCTAAGTCTGACAATGAGTCTGAAGCGCCGCCAGCAGTGGAGCTCAACGATCAGGCGGGGAGTGAGCCCGCATCTCCACGGTCCTTGAGAGAAGGGGACCAGGAAAACGGTGTGAGTGGCGCCGCGAGAGGGTAGCAGCAGTAGTAACATCGGCAGTAGCAGCAGCAACCTCAAAAGCAGCAGCCCCAAAGAAGCGGACGTGCAAGGAGGGCGGCAAAATAGTATGATGCTGCGGAGGGCATCTGGACTGGGTTTGCTCAAGCCTTCATTATGCAAGAGGAGTCCGAGACCGTCATGGAGGTGTTGCAGCAGAAGGATGGGGCCGAGTGGAAGGGAGCCATAAAATATGAGCTCGCCTCCCATGAAGAGAACGACACTGGGCAGCTGATTGATAGGCCAGAGGGCACGAAAATCATCGGCTCCAAGTGGATCTTCAAAAATAAGCTTTCCAAGGAGGGAAAGGTGGAGCGGTACAAGGCGCGGCTGGTTGTGAACGGGTACGTCTAGCGAAAGGGTGAACAATACGATGAGACCTTCGCAACGGTGGCAAAGTTCTCCTCCATCCCCTCCATCCTCTCGGTGGCGGCAGCATGCAACTACGAAGTCTACCAAATAGACGTAAAAACCACATTCCTCAACGGTGATCTAGACAAGGAGGTCCTTATGGAGGTGTCGGAGGGGGTGGATGTGCCGCCGGGGAAGATGTTCCGGCTTTGCAAGGCTCTCTACGGGCTGAAGCAAGCGCCACTCATGTGGTACCTGAAAATGGACGGCTTCATGGCCGAGCTTGGCTTCAAGCGATGCAATGTGGATCAGAGCATGTAGGTGCAAAAGCAGCCGGGGTTGCACCAAATCGTGGTCCTTTACGTGGATGACCTCATCCTTCTGTCATTGGACATGGAGGAGTTGTTGAACCTTGAAGCGGTAGCTGGGTGGTCGGTTCAAAATGACCGACATGGGTGAGCTCGAGTACTAACTCGGCGTCGCCATCAAAAGGGATCGCAAGGCACACACGCTAGAGATGGGGCAGGCAAAGTACGTGCAAGAGGTGCTCCAGTACTACAACATGGAGTGCAATCCCATCGGCACACCCATGACCACCACATGTGAGCTGAGCTCGAGCATGGGGCTGAGCACGTACAAGGAGAAGGAGGAGATGTCAGGTGTGCCATACCAGTCCACTGTGAGGAGCATCATGTACGCCATGGTGGGAACGCGGCCCGACCTGGCCTTCACAGAGGGAAAAGTGAGCTTCTATGTTGCTGACCCCATGTGACTGCATTGGCAAATGGTGAAGCGGATCCTCCGCCATCTCAAGGCAAAAAAATAGTCACGGCTCGTGTTTGGAAGGGGAGCGCGTGACAACTCCCTCGAGTTGGTCGCCTTCTCAGTTACCGACTGGGCTGGTGATGTGGATGATAGAAAATCAACATCGGGTTACGTGTTTGTGTTTGGTGGTGAAGCAGTTCCATGGGCAAGTAGGAAGCAGGATTGTGTTGCACTGTCCAGCATCGAAGCGGAGTGCATCGCCCTTGCGGAAGCTGCAAAGGAGGCGGTATGGTTGCGGTGGCTGCTAAAGGAGATCGGCGTGCTGCAAAGGAAGCTGACGGTACTCAATGTTGACGACATGAGTTCCATCAACCTTACCTAGACTTCGGTGTTGCATAGGAGGACCAAGCACATTGAGATCCGGCATCACCATGCACGGAAATTGGTGGCAATGGGAGATGCGGTAACTGTGTATTGTGGCACCAAGCCCATGCTCACCGACGCCATCACCAAGGCACACCCCAAGGACAGGCATGACGCAAGTTGCATGGAGCTTGGTCTACACTATGAGGCTTGAAAATGCTACAGGTTCCAAGTACAGGGCATCAAGGCTGCGGTGCAAGGGGGAGACTTTTGACAGGGTGTACCCCTTGCCATGAGTGTCGTTGATTGTACTCCCAGGTTTGACCACTGAGGAGTGGTTGAACACCCAATCTGAATTTAGATTGCACCAGGGGCATGAATGAAGTGACCATAAGGAACTTCTTGACCAGGGTGAAATCTTCCTTGACTTCTGGGTGAGGAAAGGCGCTTCGACGGGTCATCGTCGAAGCGCCTCCCGTTGCTTTGCGTGCAAGGCAAGGTGGACGGCTCCACCAAGGGTTACTTCAATAGCCGTAGCAGGGACTCTATTGCTCTGATTTGAGCGTGCATAGATGCGTTCGAAAGCTTAGTTCACAGGCTATAAGTTTTAGGTATAATCTAACTATGCTAACTAACAAAAACATATTTCAATTCAGATCTACTGAATGCGACGTGTTCTGTCCACTCACATCCGTGATCCTTGTGCTCCACACTCTTCACCAAAAGTGTCAATTGGTAGAGTGTTTCAATGAGAGCTAGGCATCCTTGCAGGATGCCTCCACATCTACTAGTGCCAACAGGTGGTTCATCACCAGACGACGCACCAGCGCCACCTGAGTCCGCATCAGGGATCCGGACGGGCATGGACACGGCCGATTGGTCACAGTACATTGTACAGGTCAATGGGAACATCACAAATCACAACAATGAGCACCAAGCAGTAGTAGCAGCTACAATAGCACCAGTAGCACGCAGCAACTTAGCAGCACCAGGGACAACAACTGTAACAACAATAGCAGTAGTCGTAGTAACACCAGCAGTAGTAGTAGTAGCAGTAGCAATAGCAACATGAGCATCAACAATATCTGTTGCAGTAGAAGCAGCAGTAGGAGTAGCAGGCATAGTAGCAGTACCAACAGTAGAAGCACCTACAGCAATAGTAGTAGTAACACGAGCAGTAACAACAGCAACAACAGCAACAACAACAGCAGTAGTAGCAGTAGTAGTGGTAGTAGTAGTGGCAATCGCAGCAACAATGTTTCCAATAGTAGTAGCATGAGCAAGGGAAAAAGGAAAAAGAGCAACAGCAAAAGATCTGCAGCTGATGCAGTAGCGGCTACAACAACATTACAAAATCCACTGCTGATGTCAGCCATAATCGGCTGACATCACTACATATGTTAGCAAGCCCAAAAAAATGAGGAGGGAAATCAAAGGATACCATGTCAGAAAATGGAGAGGGGTTCTCTGTTGGAGGGCCCCCCTTGCTACAACAACTATAGCATTTGTAGCAACAGCAGCAGTAGCTGCCATCGCTACAATAGTAACAAGAATTCTAGTAATAGCACCATGAGTAGTAGCTGTAGTAGAAGCAGCACCAGTAGTAGCAGCAACAGCAGCAGTAGTCACAACAACCTCAGTAGCAGTAGCAGCACAAGCAGCAGCAGTAGCAGCACAAGCAGCAGCAACAACCACAGCAGCAGTAGCAACCGCGATAGTAGTAGCACTAGCAGCAGTACTAGTAGTAGCTACAATAGTAGTAGTAGTAGCAACAGCAGTAGCAACAACAATAGCACCACCAGCAGCAATAGCAGCAGCACCCACAGCAGCAATAGTTGCCGCGGTAGTAGTAGTAGCAGCAGCAAAAGTAGCAACAGCAACAGTAGCGGCCATAGTAGCACCAACAGCAGCCACACCCTACAGGTTGTGTGGTCAGTCATGTTGGCTCGACAAATCCGCTTGCCGCTTTGCACCAGCAGCTTGAAACGCTGACACAACAGCTAGCGACACTCCAACCACCGACATAGTTACTACAGTATCAGCCGCAATAGTAGCATCAACAGCCACCGCAGTAGACATAACAACATCAGCAAACACCTTTTGTTGCACCCAGGTACGCGAGTCCTGTGATATCATATGCCACAAAGTACTTGGCGGAGCAGACGACCCAGCGCCAACACCAGACGGTGACGTTAGTCTTAGGTCCCACTCTGGGTGTCGGTCGCAGGCCGAAGGACTTCGAAGCTCCACCGCTGCCACTTCATGCTGGCGTGCAGTTCCGAAGGTGGTAGCTCAGCTTCGGGATCTGGGCACAGGGCGAGGGCTTGTGGCCTTACTATGTTCTGCCCTTTGGCTCCACCCAGGCTGACAAGGTACATGATGTCGGTCGCGTCGTGTGTGCCCTTGTCCCTGTTGCCCCTCCAGCTACACGTCTCGCCCCTGAGCCCTTCCTTGGCGACCTCACCACTGGCGCACTCCGTGAATACGCAGTAGCTTGGCACGTACTCACGCACCCTCATCCTATCTCTAGTGACGCCGAGACCAGCCGCCTGATCCGGGAGTTCAGCTCCAACCGCATGGGCGAGAAGGTCACCTCCTATTGGTAGCGTGCAGAGGATATCCTGCGCCGCCTCGAAATTGCCGCGCCATGTCCTCTCTCCGTGCTCCTTGCCATTAAGCATGGCAACCCTGACGCCTTCTCTGATGTCTTTGTCCACTACTCTTAGGAGTTTCTCACCGCAATGGCTCCCCAGGGTACCCTCATGCCGTGGGCATACGAGCTCTTCCTCTGCATCAAGGAGGCTTGTGAGGAGTCACACATCCATTGCACAAAGTCCCTCAACTCTCCTGACGTCGCCTCTGTGGCTATTACCACCCCAACAGAGGTAACGTCTTCCCGCGCCTCCTCATTCGACAAGAAGAAGCATAGGGACAAGAAGGCCAAGGGCCCCCAGTAGCAGTGAAGCAGATCCGGTGGTTGTAGCCTCGTCTGCCACAACTGTAGCCAGTAAGGACACGGGTGGTACACGTGTCCGCTCCCGACTAACAAGGCTTGCGTCATCTCCAGCATGCATCGCCACTGTGAACGTTGCCTTCCCACCACTGCCGTGACCGTTGCTGCTCATGTTGCATCCGCGCTGCTCGCGATGGCTCCACCAGACTACCTTTTGTAGCTGCCCGTACCTGCTCCTCCGTCACTGACGCTTTCCTCCTTCGTCTTGGACTCCGGTGCCATCACACCACATTCGGTCTACTCCATTGGACCCTCCACCCGCGAGGGGCAGTTGGAGCAGTTCATTGCACTCTGGCTCGATCTTCCATGTCATTCTCCCCAAGGAAGTGGGAGTTGCGCCGTTGCTTGTACCAGTGCTTTACCTTGTATGACAAAGTCTGTGCTTTGGTCGTGGCCTGTATCTTCATCCACTCCTTCCTCTATCGTCCCCTTCCCACCTGCTCCTCTTTGTGATGATATCGCCTGGCTGGATGACTAGCAGCCCTGGTTCGCACCTCCGTCAACCGCGGTCGCGTCTCTCGCCCACTGCCATGTGAGAGACAGTGACCTGGGCACGCCGGTCGAGGATGCGTTAAAGATCTGGATCATCAACTCCAGGGCCACGCATCACATTATGTCCTTGCGTGAGGCCTTCAATGTCCTTCATCCCGTCACCGATATCTTCAGGGTTTGGACGGGTTTGAGTCAGGTGTTATATGTTCGTGGTGTCACCGTTGTTCGATTCTGTGGTCCAGCTGGTGATGTCTTTGTGACTGATGTCCTCTTTGTCCTTGGCCTTGAGCTGAGCTTCCTGTTTGTCACAGCCCCTGATCACGTGAGCATGGAGAATCTGTACTCGCGTGGTGTTGGCAATGTGTTGTCACTTCCGTCATTTCATGTCGTCTTACGTGCCATCCCCTTGGCAACTTGTGGCAGTTACCACGCCTGTGGGCTTCTACCTGTCGCCTC
Organism: Penium margaritaceum; assembly: GCA_023375785.1. Taxonomy (NCBI): domain Eukaryota; kingdom Viridiplantae; phylum Streptophyta; class Zygnematophyceae; order Desmidiales; family Peniaceae; genus Penium; species Penium margaritaceum. The sequence continues at coordinate 96,935 of SZWC01004775.1, read as the reverse complement.
TTCATCAGCCCATACTGGTCATGTGTTTGATACTAGCACACTCTCTGCGTAGCACACACGTTTCCTGAATTGTCGCCTCTGTCACGTCCACTCTGTCGCTGTCTACAGCATGCTTCGCACGCAGCCAACCACAGGCCTTGATCCAGCCATCTTTCATCTGTCGTGTCCCACTGAGTGCATTTATTGTGCTCAAGGAAAGATGCACCATTTCACCTAGCCCTTGTCTGCCTCTCTTGCAGCCGCCATACTCGACTTGGTTCACTCTGAAGTCGTGTGTCCTCTCTCAATAGAGTCCGTCAGAGGGCATGGTTATTACGTCCTGGCCCTGACGGATGCCTACTCTCGCTATCACAGGGTCTTTGGCCCTCAATGGAAGAGCAACGTTGCTTGCACCATTTGTGATTGGCTTGTTCGTGCTTATCGAGAGTGTGGTCGCCCCGTATGTCTAGAACCGGATTCTCCGCGGACCCCTTTCCCATCAATCCACACCATACTAGCACTGATATGGAGAGCGAGCTGACCTACATCTGGCCAGCGTTTGGGACTGTGTAGCCATTGTGTGGCTGCTTGTCCCATACAAGGGTAGCAAGGTCGAGCCTCACGACTGTCCCAGCACCGTCCTTGGCGTCTCACCTCAGTCCAAGGCATGGTGCCTCTGGGATCCCACCCAACATTGCATCGTCGAGTCCCCAGACGCCCTTTTGTTTGAGGACCTATTTTCCCGCAACCTCATTTACTCCAACGCATCGATGTTCCTTCCGTCGCGCAAGAGAGTGGTGGGTCCGATCTCTGTCCAGTCGTCTCCGGACGTCCCATCGTCCTCGCCGGCAAGTCTTACGCTGGCTACCCAGTTCGTGTCTGCCAGCTCCTCAGGGCCGGCTGCCCGTTTGTGTCCGCCAGTCCATTCGGGCCGGCTGCCCTGTCTGTGTCCGCCAGCTCCTCTGTCCCGGCTACCCCATCCATGTCGGCCAGCTCCTTTGGGCTGGCTGTCCCTTCTGTGTCCGCCAGCCCCTCTGGATTTGCAACCTTGTCTGTGTCTGCCAGCCCCTCCGGGCCGGCTGTCCCATCCGTGTCTGCCAGCCCCTCCGAGCCTGCTACCTCGTCAGTGTTCGCCAGCCCCTCCGGGCCGGCTGTACCATTTGAGTCCGCAAGCTCCTCCGGGCCGGGTGTCCCATCCGTGTCCGCCAGCTCTTCAAGGCTGGCTGTCCTGTCCATGTCCGCCAACCTTAGGGTTGGCTGCCTTGTCCGTGTCGGTGGGCTACACACAAGGTCCGGGAGGGAGCCTTCGACTCAGGCCGGCAGTAGGCTCCGAGGTCGCCTCCTCACGCCCTTTCACGCCATGACCCCCTATCACCCCACGAGGCTCCTTGCCTCCTGTCAGACCCACTTCCACAGTCGTGAGTGGAAACCCCGGCACTTAGGCGCTTGGCCTAGCCATGCTGTGAGTCATCACTCACCTACATCTAGGGCAAGCTTTGAGCTATGCCTTGTTCCATCAGGAGCACCGGTATGCCTTCGCAGCCACGTTGGCGCGTATGTCACTAGGGGCGCGGGACACAAACACCCTTCTTGTCTGTCCCACGAAGTGACCACAGGACTCAGCCACCCTACGCGAGGCTGGACGGTCTCCCGAGGCCGCTCATTAAGAGGCTGCATGCGCCGACGAGCCGCCACTCGGCAACATCATGTTTATGAGCTCGTCAACCTCCCCCCGAGCCGTAAGGCCATTGGTTCCAAGTGGGTTCTCCAGTAAAAGTTGAAACTAGACAGGTCCCTAAGGCCTGTTAGGTAGCCAAGGGGTTTGGTCAGGTCCCTGGGATCCACTTTGACCGGATCTTCGCCTTGGTCGGTCAATTCTCCACTAGTCAAACGTTGTTCAGTCTGGTTGCCTAGCACGGGTAGGAAGTGCATCAGATGGATGTGAGCAATGCCTTCCTCCATGGCTCACTGGAGGACGAGGAGCTCAACATGGTGGAGCCTCTAGGCTTTGACGATGGCTCCGGCAAGGTCTGGAAGCTGCTAAAGGCCCTTTATGGCCAAAAGCAATCACCGCACTGATGGAACCAAGAGATCAGTCGTACGCTTCTTAGTGGCATCCTCCATCGCAGCTCTGCCAATCCCGCGCTGTTCATCAGTCCGTGAGGTAAGACCCTCTTCAATGTCCAGGTCTACGTCGACGACCTGTATATCACGTTGCTGGATGCACCTCCCATCCAGCGGGTCAAAGACATGTTGCCTACCACATGAAGGACCTCGGGTCGGCATGAGTCTTTTTGGTCATGGAGCCTGAGCATGATCGCTCTATGGTCATCCTGCATGTCCATCAGGCCGCCTACAACCAGACCTTGTCCGGGCGCTTTGCTGAGGATATGCCCCTTGTGCCGCAAGCATCCTCACCCATGTCGCCCGATGGTCAGACGATGCTCAAGAGCTATGATCCAGCCGTGGTAGGGGAGCTAGTAGACATAATCACGAATTCACATGTCATCGAGTCACTGATGTTTTTGGCAACGAGGACGCATCCAGATATTGCGTTCGCCGTCAACCTCTTTATACAATTTTCTTAGGATCTGTGTCACCCCCCCTTTGAGGCCGCAATCGGAGTACTACGCTATGTCGTCTCTACCCCATGGCAAGGAATCATGTTTTGTCAACAGTTGTCTATTGTGGCAACGGCATACACTGATAGTGACTAGGCCGACAGTCCAGACGGTAAGAGTCATATTAGCTGGATCTTTCTCGTTGGTTGCATGGCTATATCTTGGCATATCGGCAAGCAAGGCTTCATGGCGTACAACACTACTGAGGCTGAGTATGTGGCCCTTGGTTCTGGCGCTTGTGAGAGCGTGTGGGTGCGCCGCCTATTGTTCAAGTTCCATCAGTCAATCCCGTCCATCACGCTGCACTTTGACAATGAAAGTGCCCAAAACCATGACGTCGTCCGTTTTGCCTGAAAACTGGACCATACCATAATACGCACGCAGCGTATTATGCACGTCATGAAGTCACAATCAGCTAGAAAAGTAACAATGAGGAGTTATGGCTGTCTAAACCTAGGCAGTGTCTACGCTAATCCCCAGTACCAACGGTGCCCAAAAATTATGAAACTTGGACTTTAGGCATCACATGGCGCTGCGACACAACAGTGCAGTCAGACACATCGCTTGACACGTGCAAACAGCTTATGCAATGACTGTGACTACTGGTAGCACGACTGTCGAGGAGGTCTGCCAAAGGAGCTGAACACGTTGGAGGGAGGAGGCTCCAGCAAATTGCGTGTAGGCCTCAGTATGCATCGGCTCCACCAGACGACACTCTAGCAGCGTCCCGTCTCACCGTCATTCATCTCCACATTGATGCATACAAGCCGGGAGGACACAACAAAGTATAAGTGAGAGATGTGTGAAAAACCAACGTTCCCCTATGACTCAAAGGCGCACTACACATAGGCGTACAAGGAA
>SZWC01004775.1:78091-93463 GCA_023375785.1 Penium margaritaceum | reverse complement strand
CGTGTAGGCCTCAGTATGCATCGGCTCCACCAGACGACACTCTAGCAGCGTCCCGTCTCACCGTCATTCATCTCCACATTGATGCATACAAGCCGGGAGGACACAACAAAGTATAAGTGAGAGATGTGTGAAAAACCAACGTTCCCCTATGACTCAAAGGCGCACTACACATAGGCGTACAAGGAACATAGAGACCAAGCGGACAAGGAGAGAGAGAGAGAGAGAGAGAGAGAGAGAGAGAGAGAGAGATAGAGAGAGAGAGAGAGAGAGAGAGAGACTCACGGACGCACACTGACTGCACTCTTAGCCGTCTTGAACGAGTCATGCTTCATTGTCTTGGTCAAGAAATCAGTCAATTGCCGTGCTTTCTCAACCCACACATTGTTGATGCTACCGTCATGCAGCAAGAAACACATAGTCATACTCAACAATGATGTGCTTTGTGCAAATGTGATGCAGGCAGTCATTGTCGACAATGGCCATGGAACTTAAACTGTCACGGTGCATCCTGATGGACGGGACTAATAGACACAACTGAGATAACAGGCGGGGTAGCTGGCCCTAAGGGGCTGGCGGACGCAGATGGGACAGCTGGCTTGGAGAGGCTCGCGGACATGGACGGGGCAGCCGGCCCAAAGGAGCTGGCAGACATGGATGGGACAATGGGCTCTTAGGGGCTGGCGGACATGGATGGGGCAATTGACCCAGAGAAGCTGGCGGACACAGACGGGGCAGTCTGCCCAGGGGAGCTGGTGGACACGGACGGGGCAGCCGGCCCGGAGGGGCTGGCGGACATGGATGGGACAGCCGACATGAAGGGGCTGGCGAACGCAAACGGGACAGTCGGTCCAAAGGAGCTGACGGATAGAGATGGTGCAATCGGTCCATAGGGGCTGGCGGACACGGACGAGGCTGCCGGCCCTGAGGGGCTGGCGGACATGGACGGGGCAGCCAGCGTAGAAGGTCCCACATGCGCAGACGATGGGACGCCCGGACACGACCGGATGGAGGACGAATCCATCACTCCCCCGCGCCACGGAAGGAACATCAACACGTTGGAGTGAACAAGGTCGCGGGGAAATAGGTTCTCAAAGAAGAAGGCGTCCCGGACTTGACGATGGAGTGCCGAGTGGGATACCAAAAGTGCCATGGCTTGGATTGACGCGAGACGCAAAGGAAGGTACAGGGCCGGTCGTAAGGATCGAGCTTGATACCCTGGTGTGTGGCAGGAAGCCACAAGATGGCTACGCAGTCCTAGATGCAAGCCGAACGGAGGTTAGCTCGCTCTCCACACCAATGCTGGTATCGTGTGGAATGACGGGGAATGGGTCCGTGCAGAATCTGGTTTTAGCCCCATGTCATGTAGGTCATGGTCTTGAAGTAAAAGCCGTTAGGAAGACCGGATCCGAACTGCATGGTGCGAACGGTGTCAGCCATGATGCGGTTCCACCACTTAGGGACGCCGTTCATGGCTAGCGTGTAAGGCGTTCACGTCTCATAATGGACGTCACGGGAGGCAAGGAAGAGTATGGTCTCTCCCAAAAACTCACTCCCGCCATTAGAACGGAAGCGGTGAAGAGGACGGCCACACTCACGCTTAGCACAAACAAACCCGTCCCTATGGTGAGAGTGACGTCACTCTTCTTTCAAAGGCAGAAGACCAAGCGATAGCCAAAGTAGTCGTCCGTCAGTGTCAGGACATATCGACCATGCTCTTCGACGGACTCTATCGGGAGGGGACCCATGACATCAGAGTGAACCATTTCGATCAGGGCAGTCGGACGAGAGGCAAACAAGGGGTAGGTGGAATGTTACATCTTCCCATCAGCACAATCAATGCACTCGATGGGACACGGTAGAGGAAAGGTGGCTAGATCAAGGCATGTGGCTGGTTACGTGCGAAGCATGCTATTGACAGCGGTCGAGTGGACATGACAGAGGCAACGATGCAAGAGACGTGTATGCTGCAAAGAGAGTGTTCTAGTAACAAACACATGACCAGTGTGGGCTCATGAAGAGGCAATAGGTAGAAGCTGACAAGCGCCATACGTGCCACAAGTTGCCACAGCGATGGCATGCAAGACGACATGACCTGACGGACGCAACGACACACTTCTAACACCACGTGAGTGCAGAACGTCCATGCTCATGCAATCAAGGGCTGTGAAAGACAAGAGGCTCAACTCAAGGCTAGGGACAAAGAGGACATCAGTCATGAAGACATTACTAGCATGGCCACAGAAACAAACAACGCCGAGAACACGAACGGGTAACACCTCACCAGAACCCGTCCAAACCTTGGAGACATCGGTGATAGGACCAAGGACACTGAAAGCCTCACGCAAGGCCGCCATGTGATGCGTGGCTGAGAAGTTGATGATCCAGGTATCTGACGGATCCTAGACTAGTATTGTCAAGTCGCTGACTCTCACATGGTAGTGGGCGAGCGACTTGGACACGATGGAAGGAGGTGCAAATGGGAACTGCCAGTCATCCAACCAGGTGACATCATCAGGTTGAGGAGCAGGTGGGAAGGGTACGACAGAGGAAGGAGTGGACAAAAGTATAGTGCACGACCGCAGTACAGAATTTGTCATACAGGGTAGGGCAGTGGAACCAACGACGATGCAACTCGCACTTCCCTTGGGGGGAGGGCAAGGAAGGCCAACCTAGATTGCGATAAACTACTCCAAGTGACGCTCGTGGGTGGAGGGTCCGATAGAGTAGACCAACTGTGGCATGACGGTACCAGAGTCTAAGAGGGAGGAGGAAGGCGCCGGTGACAGAGGACCGGGTGCGGACGGCTACGGAAGATACGACAGTGGAGCCATCATGAGCGGCGCGGATGCAGCAGGAGCAGCAACTGTTACGACAGTGGTGGCAAGGCGAGGCTCACCATGGCGACGCATGGTCGTAATGACGTGAGCCTCGTCAGTCAGGAGCACACACGTGTACCACATGTGTCCTGACTGACCACAGTTGTGGCAGACAAGGCTGCCACCACCGGATCTGCTGGACTACTACTGTTGGCCCTTGCCCTTCTTGTCCCTACGCTTCTTCTTGCCAGATGAGGAGGCACCGGAAGACGTTGCTGTTGCTGAAACGACAATAGCCACCGAGGAAATGGCACGAAGGGCAAGGGACTCTGTGCGATGGATGTGTGACTCTTGACGAGCCTCCTCGATGCAGAGGAAGAGCTCGTATGCCTAGGGCATGAGGATACCCCGGGCAGCCATCGCGGTGAGGACCTCCTGGGAGTAATAGAAGAAGATGTCAGAGAAGGCGTTGGTGGCCTTGCGTTTGATGGGACGTAGAGAGGGGGTGGCGTGACGTCTCTGAGACGGTACAGAATGTTCTCTCTATGCAGCCAAGAGGAGGTGACCGTCTTGGTCTCCCCTATGTGGAGGGAGTTGAACTCCTAGATCAAGCAGCTGATCTTGGCGTTATTGGACAGACGATGAGGACACATGAGTACGTGCCACGCTGGTGTGGGGTCATAGAGTGTGCCAGTGGTGAGATCGCCGACATAGGGCTTTAGGGCAAGACGTGTAGCGAGAGGGACAATAGGGATGAGGGCACACAAGGCGTGACCGGCGTCATATACCTCATCGGCCTGGGTGTAGTCAAAGTGCAGTACACACTAGGGCGACAAGCCCTTGTCCTATATCCAGATCTGGAAACTGAGCTCCTAGCTCTGGAACTTCTCGGCAGCCTGAAGCGGTGGTAGTGGGGTTTCGATGTCCTTCAGCCTACGGCCAGCACCTAGAGTGGGGCCTAGGACTGATGCCACCATCTACTGTTGCCGCTGTGTGTGTTGCTACGCTAGGTATTGCCTAGTATAGGATACCGCAAGTGCTCCCATACCCGGATGGAACACACGATACTTGTTGAAGCTACTACTGCTACTATGGCGGCTGCTAATGCTATTGTTGTGGTTGCTGATGCTATTGTTGCAGCTGTTGCTATGACAGCTGTGTTGGCGCCTATAGTACCTCTAGCAATTCTGTCAGGGATTCAAGCTACTGGCCCAAAGTGGCTAGCAAATCTGTTGAGTCAGCATGATTGACGAGAGAATGTGCGGGGTGTTGGTGCTGCTACCGCTGCTGCTATTGCTACAACAATAGATGTTGTTGTAGCTACTGGTTTTGCTGTTGTGTTTGTTGCTTCTACTACTTTTGCTATGGCTGTTGCTGCTCCTGCTACTATCGCGGCTGCTCTTCCGCTGCTGCTACTATTCTTATTGCTATTCTTGTTATTGTTGCGGCAGCGGAAGCTGTTTCTACTACTGATGTTGCAAGTGCTGAAGTTTTTGCAGGAAGGGGGGCCCTCCGACAAATGAGGACCCCTCTCCATTCTCTCCCATGGTGTCCTCTATTTCCTCCTGTTTTTTGTGTGTGTGCTGATGTTAATATTGACGTCAGCAATGACATTAGCCGAGGATGGCTGAAGCTAGAAGTTGTCGCTGCGTTATCTACAAGGTTGCTAGTGTATATTTTTTTTGTTGTTGCTTACATTAGCACAGACGTCAACAGTTACGTCAGTCGAGTATGGCTGACATCAACAATGGCTATCACACTATTGCTGCAACCGTTGCTACATCAGCTGCAGAGTTGCTGTTGCTGTTATTGTTGATGCTGCCGTTGTTGCTACTACTGCTACTTTAGCAAATACTCCAGTTGTTGTTGCCGCTACTGTTGCTACTACTGCTTCTGCTAATGTTGCTATTGCTACTGCTATTTTTTCTCTTATCGGTGCTATTGCTACTACTAGTGTTGATGCACCTGTTGGCACTACTGCTGCTAAGCTGCTACGTGTTGTTGGTGCTATCACAACTGCTGTAACTACTGCAATGGCTGTGGTTGCTTGTGCTGCTGCAGGAGGGCCACCTGCGGGGATGGGGGATTTTTTTGAGTGAGTGTGTGTTTTTCTCTCCTTCGTCCCTTCTCATTGCTGGCTGGGAGCTGCGAGCAACGAGCTTGCTGCCCGCTACTTGTTGTGAGCTACAAGCAACAAGCTCGCTACTCACTGTTTTCTTCTCGTTGCGAGTAGCGAGCTATAAGTATCTGCTGCTACTGCTCTTGCCGGCACCTGCTGTAGCTACTACATGTGACTTCTGCTGGCTGCTACTTCTTTTGTTGCTGCGGCCGGATGCTGCTGCTGCATGCAGGAGCGGCACGCTGCCGCTAGTACTGCCGGTTATTACAAATTCCCACTAATGTTACTGCTGCCGGCTGCTACTAGTGCTTACTACTACCACACGCTGCTACTACTACTGTCGGCTATTGCTGTTGCCCACTAACGTTGTTGTTGCTGATTGGTGCTATTGCTTGGTGCTCGTTACTTGCTGTTTGCTGTTTGCTTCTCGCTATTGTGCTTGCTACGTGTTGCTGTTGCTGTTGACGCATTGTCAACAGCACAATCGCTTTCCTAGTGTCGTCGCCACGTGCATTGACGCTGCTCTAGTGTTGGTCCATTGTGCCAGTTGCGCGTCCACCACGCTTCCTGTGCACTGCACATGTGGTCCGGGCGGGAGCCTTCAACCCAAGCCGGTAGTGAGCACTTAGGCCGCCTCCTCACGTCCTCTTGCGCCACGCCTACCTGACACCCCACGATGCTCCTTACCTCCTGTCCGACCCACTTCCACAGCCGTGAGTGGGGACCCAGGCACCAAGGCACTTGGCTTGGCCACGCTTTCAGTCATCACTGACCTACATATCGGGTCACCTTTGGGCAATGCCTTACTCTATCAGGAGCACCGGTATGCCATTGCGGCCATGCTCACGCGTATGCAACCTGGGGCACAGGACGCACACGTCCTCACCGTCTATCCCACGGAGCAACCAAAGGACGCACCCTTTGTGTGGCTTGGACGTCTCACGAGGCCGCTCATTGGGAGGCTACATGCACCTACAAGCTTGCCGCCATTTGGCTATATCACGTCTATGAGCTCGTCAACCTCCCCTCATACCCCAAGGTCATCAATGCCAAGTGGGTTCTCCGGAAAAAGTGGAAGCCAAACGGGTCCGTGGACAAGTACAAGGCCCAACTGATAGCCAAGGGGTTTCTTCAGGTCCCTGGGATCAACTATGACTAGATTTCCGTACCGTTTGGTCGGTTCTCCACTAGTCAAGCGTTGTTCACTCTGGTTGCCCAGCATGGGTGGGAACTGCATCAGATGGATGTGAGCAACGCCTTTCTCCATGGCTCACTATAGGGCGAGGAGCTCTACATGGTGCAGCCTCCAAATTTTGACAATGGCTCCGACAATGTCTGGAAGCTGTAGAAGGCCCTTTATGCCCTGAAACAGTTACCGCGTCATTGGAACCAGGAGATTCGTCATATGCTTATGAGCAGCGGCCTCCTTTGCAGCTCTGCCGTCCCGACGCTGTTCATCAATCCGCGAGGTCAGACCCCCGTTGTTTTCCTTGACTTTGTCAACGACCTGCTCATTACATCGCCGGATGAAGCTGCCTTCAGCGGGTCAAGGACCTCCTACATGCTGCCTTCGAGATCAAGGACCTCGGGTCGGCATGAGTCTTTCAGGGCATGGAACTTGAGCATAATTGCTCTATAGGCATCCTGCATGTCCATCTTGCCACCTACGTCCAGACCTTGTCCGGGCGCTTCGCTTAGGACCTGTCTCTTGTGTCAAGAGCGTCCTCACCCATGTCGCCAAATGTTCAAACAATGCTCAAGAGCTCTGATACCAAGCTGGAAATCTCCTATAGTAGGAGGTAAGGGCAGCAGCGTTGTTGATGCAACGTGCGGGAACCCACACTCATTGTTTAAGCTGCCCCCTCAATCTGTTGCACCAGATCTTAGGTCTGAGAACTCTGGTGTTTGTTACTCAGAACTGCGTGCGCCAGAGTTAGCGCCAGACAACAGCTCAAAACTGGAAATGACGGATTAAGAACTGAGAATGAGCAACAATGGGAGACACCTCCAAAATCTAGCCCCCCTCAGATCTGTACAGCTTGTTACTCAGTTTCTAAGCCATCAGAAGATCGATCTATTTTCTGGCAAGCAGGGTTTTCTCGGTGAGCCGTTCTAGAGGGTCGACAGCCTAAAACCCGGGCGTCGTCCGTTTTGCCTAAAGATGGACCATACCATAATACGCATGCTGCGAACGCAGTCATAAGGTCAGTATCAGGTAGAAAAATAGCACAGAGGAGTTATGGGTGCCTAAACTGAGGTAGCGTCTACGCTGATTAGCGATACCACAAGTGCCCAAAAATAATGACACTTGGACTCTAGGCATCACATGGCACTGCAAACGCAACAGTGCAGTCAGAAACAATGCTGGACGTGTGCAGACAGCATATACAGCGAGAGTGACTACTGGCGGCACGACTGCCGAGGAGGTCTGTCCGTGGAGCTAAGCACGTCGAAGGGAGGCAACTCGAGGAAAGCTGCGTATAGGCCTTAGCGTGCGTCAAATCCACCAGACAACACTCGAGCAGCGTTGCGTCTCATCATCAGTCATCTGCACGCCAATGTACACAAGCCGGGAGGACACAACAAAGTAGAAATGAGAGATATGTAAGAAAACAATAGGAGCAAACGAGCTCGAGGCTGTTACTCACACGTTGGTATAAACCGGACGTGTGGTCCCAAGGGATCAGCAACCTGGTTCACCTAGTTAAAAGTATGCAAGAGCAAAACTCAACCACATCGACCTCGAGTGTGTGTGGTGCATGCACTTACTAGTCATTCCCTCATGTGAAGGCTAATCATCACACACTGTAGAGTACAAGCACGTTTGCAGGTGGGAACCGGTACATATGAGCTCGCTCAATTCTTGCACGTGGCCGAGATGCCAACGATTCATGGCCCGCAATGTATGCGCCTTGAGCATCATGTCTGCTTACTCACCTACAGTGATGATGTATGTGAGTGGACAGAGTCAAGAGGCCACTTGCGTGTCTAACAGGTACAACCAACACTCTCCCATGACCTACAGACATAGAGTCCACTCACCACATGAAGTCACGAGACACACAACGAGCAAGAGGTGTTCACATCAACCAGGGGAATCACGTGCACGCAACGGGCAAACTGCATGCACGATGGCCTTGAACATTCCACTGGTAGAGTTTTTGTGAGAAAGTCCGCACGATGTTGACGAGTGTCGATCGAGACAACCTAGACGTCTCTTGCGGCAATGCACTCGCGAATAAAGTGGTGTGTAATACTGATGTGCTTGGTACACGAGTGATGCATGCCATCATGCTCAATGATTGCCTTGGTGCTCTGGTTTTTGTAGCGCAACGTGATGCAGCAAATGGGCACACGAAGCTGTTGCAGCAGGCGAGACAACCACACATTCTCACATGTACCTGACCAAATTGCAACGTATTCACCCTAACAAGAACCGCGCGCAAGACTCTTCCAAAAGACACCAGTCCCACCCATAAGAAATGTGTAGCCGGTATGACTACGTGTATTTGTGTCATGAGTCCATCAGTATCAGTATACTCGTCAACAACCACAGAAGGCTGTGATGTGTAGCATATTCCTACTCATGCAGTGGACACTACATAACGGATGACATGTAGTGCTGCCTCAAGGTGCCTCTGACGAGGCTGCTCTGAGAACTGAGCGAGGAACTTGACCGAGAAGGCCACATTTGCTCGAGTGGTAGTGGCAAGATACATCAGTGACCTGATCACATTGAGGTAGTCGGTGACATCGACAGGCTCACCCAGCTGAGATGTGTCGAGTGACTTCAACAGTCCTTGGCTAGCTGGAGTCATCGGTGTGGACGTAGTTGGAGTGTTAGTAAGCAAGGAGGCATAGCGCTCCCACAGGCCACAAATGTAGGTAGCCTGGTGAACATGCAGAGTGTGGCGCTAACGGTCACATTTAAGCTCCATGCCAAGAAACACTCAAGCAGGGCCTAGATCCTTCATTTTGTAGGTGGACTATAGAAGAGTCTTCATTAACTGCACTACTGTAGGATTCGGTGATGCAATGAGAAGTTCATTCACGTAAACCAATATGCCCACTAAGGGCTGCGAGGGCGGACTCAAGAAGAGAGCAGGGTCGACATTACTGTGACGATATCCTTCTCTCACAAGTGTGGAGGTGATCTTCTGGTTCCAGCAGTGGGGGGACTATTTGAGCCCATAGAGGGCATTATGTAACTGCCAGACCTCATCGATGTTGTCTGCAAATGCTCGTAGCTATACCATGCAAATCTCCTCGTCCAGTTGTCAGTGCAGAAACGTGTTATTCACATCCATTCCACTTTCCAATTGTGCTGAGCGGCCAGGCTTAAGAGAGTTGTGGCTGTCATGTAGCACCCGACTGGGGCGAACGTCTCATGAAAATCGATGCCCGGTACCTGTGAGAATCTCTTGGCTGTGAGGGGAGCCTTATACCTGTCGATCGCGCCGTTAGGGTTTTGCTAGCACCAAAGAACTTAGCGAGCCGAAACAGCCTTGCGACCTGGTGGGAGATCAACAAGCTCAACAACTCTGTGTTCCTTGAGGATAGAGAGTTCCTCATGCATGGCTTTCTCCCAGCACTCGGCATCACCTGCCTCCCTTGCCTGACGTACAATACCAGGCTCAGGTGAAAATGGGGGAAGGCCACTCGCTACAAAGCAGGCAGCGATGTAGAAAGAAACAAGTGCCTCAAGAGCACTTTGAAACTCATGAGCTATAGGTGCTTAGCCCACAGCTGAGTTGGGGTGGACCACATTGACAACAAGACCAAGTGCATCCACTCCTATAGGTCTGGCGGTAGATTCAGCTGCAGTGGAGGATGCACTGGAGTGAGTGTGACGCTGAGGAGGATGTGTGGACTGTGAGACAATATATAGCGGGAGGGAGCGAAGCCTCCCTCCGCGGGTAAACGACTTTGGACGGACTGGGTGGACATCGGTGACAAGGGGGTTTCTGACTCATTAACAGGCGCTGCCGGCTGTAGGGGAGGTGTTGGAGGGGAGTGAGGAGAGAGTCGTTTGGAAGACTGTGTCGGTGTGTCACCAGGAACTAGCGTTGAGAGGTGCCGACTAAGACTCAGATGAGATAGAAGGAGAGGATGAGGCGTTAGGAGGCGTGTCAGGCAGAGAGGGTCTAGAGGGAGGAGAGGCCTCAGAGGAGGAAGGGAGAGTGGAGGAGGACGGGACCAAACCAGTGGTTGTGGATGAGGATACGACTGAGCCAGAAACAGTTGGTGGAGCCCCTGCGAGATCGGAGGCTACGACTGACCCATCCCCTCCCCAAGCTGACGGAGCGAGGATAGGGAAGAGGGAGGAGCAACACGGGACAGGTTGTGAGGAAAGATATTCTTAAAGAAGAGGGCGTCACGGGTCTCGACAACACGGCCCCGGCCAGGATCCCAGAAGCGTCAAGCTTTGGACAAGGCAGAGACACCGAGAAAGGTGCAAAGACGAGCATGAGGACTGAGTTTGCCGTCGCAAAGGTCCTCGGGGAGCCAGACAGCTTCAACACACCCCCAGACATGTACAAGGAGGAGGTAAGTTGGGAGAACATACCATTGTTCAAAAGGGGTAATACGACAAGGGAGGAGACTATGAGGAACACGGTTCCAAACTGACATCATGCAAGACATAGCCTTGAGGAGAGGAGGGAGATCAGAAGCACTAAGAAGAGTGTAGCGAACAACAGCAAGAGTTATGTTCGATCGTTCAGAGACGTCTTTCTATTGGGGTGTGTAGGGGGTCGTACCCTAAATGCACACCCTGTGAGAAGTGAGAAAGTGAGCAGTAGGACCCATGAACTCGCCGCCACGGTCACAGTGAAAGACACGAAGTCGACGTCCACAGACGAGTTTACCTTGTAGAAGCCAGGACTGAAGGGTGGAGTAGACATCACTCTTTTGTTTGATGGTAAAGACCCAGCACATGCAAGAGAAATCATCAGTGAGGCAAAGAACGTAGCATCCAACCCCCCTCCAAGAACGCCATGAGATAGAGGACCCATGACGTCAGCATGCAGGAGATCGAGGGATTGAGACGTGCGGGTTTTAGAGGTGGAAAAAGGAGACCGATGCATTTTGCCCAGAGTGTAGTCAAGGCAAGAGGGGGGCAGGGGGCAAGGAATGTAGCGACATCAAGACCATCCCCGAGTAGCATACAAAGCAAGCTGTCAATGGATGTAGTGTGAATGTGGCACAAGCGGCGGTGCAATAGCTGTGCGTGACAGGATGTTAGAGAACGAGTAACATGCACGTGGAAAGAGGTCGCAAGAGTGGTAGAAAACATCATAACACAAAGCAAGCGATCATAGCGTGTGCCATGCAATAAGATGCGGCCTGAGGTGTAGTGAGAGGCAAATGCAATGTCGCAATTGGAGGAGAATTCCATGCCCTAGACGTCAAGCATCGTGAGAGAGAGAAGACTCAGCTGAAGCTATTGAACAAAGAGTACGTCCGGCAAGAACAATTCTCCCCGGGGGTCCACAAAGTGGACAACACCAACCCCTTCAACAGGAAGCAACTGTCCAGAGCCAGTGCAAACAAAGCGAACAGAGCCAATAGGGCCAAGAGAGACGAAGAAGAAACGAGACGAATTCATGTGGTGGGTGGCTTCAAAGTCAAGAATCCAAAAGCCACCCGATGTACGAACAGTGGCGGGATCACGACTCACAACAGCAACAACAACGTGAGGGGAAAGACGTTAACCACAGGTCGCAAGATAGCGGGGCAAACAGACCGATTGTCAATCCTCAATCCATGGGACATCCGCAAAGTGCCACCAAAGAAAATGACCAGACGCTCTACCACGTAACTCATCATCAGCAACACACGCAAGTGACTCTGACTCAGAGTGTCCACTCTCATCTCTTGGATCACGAAGGTGACATTGGTAGACAACATGGGAGAGGGTAGCATCCAACTAGTGCTCGTCCTTCGAAAGGTTTGGGGTGATGACAACCCTTGTGGAGGGGCGATGGGGCAGGTGCATGGGTGAGGTTCAGGTAGGAGGCAAACATGCACCGGACGTGGGGCCGTAGTGGTCCTCAATACCCGGGGGCCACCCCCAAGAGTAAAGAAGGAGAGGTGGTGCCATAGTTGTGCTGTAGGCCGAGGCGTCAATTGGAGCGGAAGAGCCGTGGCTTGTGGACGTTGTGGAAGTGATGGTGATATGGGAAGAAGATCTTGAAGAAGCAATGGCTGCTTGGGAGGTAGCGGGGGATGGGATACTGCGTGAGGCTGCGCGACTGCGAGTGGCCTGTGCTAACGCCGCTAGTGCTGATGGTGTCGTCGGTGCCGTACCTAAAGCAATTTACTGATTATGCTGACGCGTTCTACGGGCAATGGAGGAGCTTACAAACAATTGAGGATGACGTTGATCACGTTGTGGCTCTTTTACTGGAGTGTTCTACACGATCGACGAGTCATCGGAAGCTGGCTGACAGTGGACGGTATACTCGGCAACATCAGCTCGTGCCTAGCGGTCCGTTCGGTCGTAGTCCTGACCAGAGTGATACCTTAGACTGTCTCAGCGGTGGCGCGACCACACCTCCAGCCTCGCTTGGTCTGCCAGCTCCTCGTTGCGTGTGATTGCCTCTTCAATGCGTGCACGTTTATGCCATCTCCTCTACGAGGTGGGTGCGGGGTCAGCGCCGGGTGGCAAAGCCAGGGTGATGGTTCAGGCCGCAAACACGACTGGTGCTGCTCTCACTTTGTAAGGAGATGGCAGACTCCATCTCGGTGTGCGCAGGACTCGGAGAGGAGATGTCGAAGTCGTGTGACGAAGGGTCCAGGTAGAATTCTAGCCACTGGATGTGTTGCAGCTAAGAGAAAGAGTTGCATGCTGAGAGGCAGTGCAACAGAAGAGGCGCTGGTCAAGAGCGTGGAGAGCCTGATGCGGTGAGATGTAGGTTGGGTAGCGGGAGAGGTGCGCGGTCAGTTGGCAGAAACCATTGCTGCTATGGCCATAGCACGGCCCAAGTGGACGGATGTGGACAGCAACGGAGGATGCCGATGTAGTTGCTCTAACCACGGCGGAGAAGTGCGGGCAACTGTAATAAAGCGCCTGTGATGGACGTAGTTTGTTGATGCCGAGATGTACAGCAGCGATGAAGGACGCTGCAGTTGTCGTAGTCGCGGTTGAGACCAAGCTAGCAGCCTCGTGAGATGCCGCTGCACAGAGTGACACCACGAGAACTTCAGTACGGTCGAGAGTATGCGGGCTGAAGCTAAGAGGCACTGCAGCTATTGATGTAGCCGAGTCGAGCACGTGAGAGAGAGCATGCGTGCAACGTGGTAGCAATGGCGGTGACTGTGTGAGGCTATTGCAATAGATGCTGCTGTAGTGGTCAGAGCCACGACCTTAAAATGTGAATGGCTTGCGCGCGATCACCCGCCACGTAGATGTGACCCGACGAGGTCTCAGGTTTGTTGCAAGGAGGACAGCTTTTCTCCTGGTGTAATGCCAGTAAGTAGCGTTGATTGCTATGACATGCAAGCAAACAAGCAAACAAGTGGAGAGAGCGACGCCATGGATCGGGAAAAGCTCACGTTGTGTAAGAGTAGCGAGAGACCAACAGGTGTGGACAGTCAGGAGCTAGCGAGTTGATGAAACACAGTTGATCGGGCCACCCACGCGAGGTTCTCGACGTGGGACCCGGACACCACACGGGGATCGAACCAGACCCTGGAGCAAACGAGTTCCAAGTGGTGTCTCACATCCCGGTATGAACCGACGTGTGGTCCCAAGGGATCATAAACCTGACTCACCAAGCTAAAAGCATGCAAGAGAAAAACTCAACCACGTCGACCACGAGTGTATGTGGTGCATGCACTTCCTAGTCATTCCCTCATGTGAGAGCTTATCATCACACACTGAAGAGTACAAGCATGTTTGCAGGTGGGACCTGGCACAAATGAGCTCGCTCAATTCTTGCACTTGGTCGAGATGCCCACGATGCATTGCTCGCAACATTTGCGCCTTGAGCTTCATGTCTCCTTAGTCACCTGCACTGATGATGTATGTGAGTGGACAGAGTCAAGAGGTCACTTGCGTGTCTAAGAGGTACAACCAAAAGTTCGGACTTCAATCGCCGGTTGCCAAGGAAGCACGGAGAAGCCCATTAGGTATTAAGTGCGTGTCGACTGGACATCGACTCGAGATGTTGCATGGATGGCATCTATTGAGCGCCCATGCGATGGCATCCGAACACACCTTGAGTTGCTGAAGAGCAGCCAGTTGCGAACAACAATGGTTGCGAACAATTCCAAAGTTGCTTAAGTCGTCATGGGGTGCCCCCCTTTTTTTGTGCCTAAAGTAGGACCCCCCTTGTCTCTTCCATACACCGTTTCTGCTAACTAGTTGGCATGTTCACAATGCGCATTTCCATTTCTTCTGTGCTCTAGCAAGCCATCTCAAGTCGTGCATTGCCTCATATGCTCATAAGAAGACCCTATATCAGAGAAAGGTGAATGTTAGCACTAATGAAACATACCCTGTTCATTCCAACTTGTGATGTGATCTTGTTGAAGAAATGTTCCATTTCTTTCGAAGATGAAAATTTCTCAAAGACTATGTCGTATGTTTATCTACCATTGTTCACTCCCGAAGTTCCCCCTATCATGTGTTCAATCTCCTTCCTGAGCCCCTCAGACCATTACATTTTAACTTTACCCTTTTAATTATATATGAATTTTTTAAATTGACATGGAAATAGTGCTAGGCACGGATACGAGTATCCTCAGATTATTTTGAAGTTTGCAATGAGACCTGAACATTGTGTGTAGCAGACCCCAACATTTGGCGTCGATCATTGGTTCTGAAATCTTCCACAAATTTCTTTTGTAGAATTATCTAATCATTGAACCCCGCTTCCTCCTTTGAGAATATGTTTTCGCCATTGTATGGTGGAAACGTCCACTCCTATATCTTCTCCCTCCGTAGAGGCAAGCCGGGTTTTATCCGAGTCCTCAGGCGATTTCCACCAGACTCGCAAAAGACTCCAGTTCAACTCCGTGACAACGCCCGTGCACTCACAGCGGCTTGAGGCTCACGTGCTTCCAGAGTGGAATGAAGCTATGCGAGCGGCAGACCATGTGGGCACTACGCTTCATACTCGTGCGACCCTTGCTTGCACCGCTCGAGGATCGCATGATGATTGGCTGGGGAATGGTGGGACATGTGAACAGCGAATAAACTTCATGTACATAATTCAAACTCTTTTCAAAAGGGGATAATATGCTTCGACTAAGGCCTCAAGAATACCTTTGAGCACTCGAACGTTTGTGGCCAAACGAAAATCTGTTGTCGAAATCATATTCAAGATGATGAATCGACAGCCGCAGGTTTCACACCCATAAGCTGACTCAGCATAGCCTGTCATGCATGCCTCTCCACGTCTGCACCGACAGCGCTGCATCGCGTTGACGAAG
>SZWC01004775.1:47543-50298 GCA_023375785.1 Penium margaritaceum | reverse complement strand
TGCTCAAGAAAGAGAAGACAAGTGACAAACACATGCGAAGAAGGAGGGAAAGAAACAGAGGGAATGAAATGAGACACATGATAGAGGTCATCAACAACAGAGGCATGAAGCACGATGACACGTATATCAAGAGCATTAACTGTCTCAGATTCGGCAAAGTACTCAACAGTGAGGCACATTCTAGTACATGCACGAACAGAAAGCAGGCTAAGCTCAA
Source organism: Penium margaritaceum (assembly GCA_023375785.1). Classification (NCBI taxonomy): domain Eukaryota; kingdom Viridiplantae; phylum Streptophyta; class Zygnematophyceae; order Desmidiales; family Peniaceae; genus Penium; species Penium margaritaceum. Next base: position 50,081 of record SZWC01004775.1, on the reverse strand, counting down.
GAGCAAGGACAAAGAGCACATCAGAAATCTACAAGGGGCCACTTAGACCATCAAACCGCACAACCCCAACTCCCTGCTCAGGCAACGACTGATCAGAACCTCTACGAACGGACCAAACAGACGCAACGGGACCTAGCATAACGAAGTTACTACAACGAAAGGTCATGTGATGGGTGGCACCAAAGTCAATGATCCAGGTGCCACTTCGATCACGACCAGTTGTCGACACTGAGTAACTTGCCACAAAACACTCTGCCTCTGCTGGATGCTCAGCAGAGGACTCGAGACAACACAAAACATCACGGACTTGTGACTCGTCAAGCCAGTCGAAACTCTCAGGCCCATCCTTATCACAAACCAACTGAGCATCACCACAAGTATCATCACGGGTAACAGACACAGTAAGACAACCTATCGCACAACTACTCGGCTGTGACAACACACTCACACCTCCCTCAGTACGAAGCGCCAGCACGTAACGAAGCTCTACGACTGTGCGATCATGAGGATCCATATCACTGCTGCCGCCTGATGAAGTAGACGCATCTGCTACAATTGTGGTCGCGACGCGCCCCGGCCATGTGTCACTCTAGGAGATCCGCTGAATGTGCACCACTTGAAGGCCGCACATGATCCGAGTCTAATCAAGGAGCTACTCATACTCCGTGTACCAGTGAGTGCCTAAACAGTTGTAATAGTGGACAGAACGTTCACTGTCACTATGTGTCAGATGTTGTTACTGCTACTGTGGTTTTTGTCCCTTCCTGTGCCATTTCTTTCCCTTCTTCCCCTATACGGCCGCTGCAAAGCCCTGAGTGTGGCCACTCGGGGTAGAGGAGGAGATGGTGGAAGCGGTGGAGGTGAGGCTGGTGAGCTGGGAAAAGGGCATAGGAGGGGTCGCAATAAGTGGACTCTGCTCATGGGTGATAGCAGCCTATGAGCCGATGTGGCCTTGAAAAAGTAGCGATGGGCCCACCAAATTTGTTGGAGTGACTCCGAAAACTTAGAGAGAGCAACACAGTCAAAGCCCGTAAAGAGCTTCACGTGGTCCAAGTGCACCCCCATCATGATGGTGTCGAGTGTCCACAACTGCGACCCGCCACCATTCCCAAGGTGCGTGTAAAGGCGCATCGCGCACTTCCAGTAGTCAGCTGCAAGCTCCGTGAGACCCTGACGGAGGGAGTGAAACTCATGCAGTCGGGCGGCCCTTGTAGCATGGGTCTCCACAACGAGAAGATTCAAGGCCAGCTCGTAGCCTTGACGCGGATGTGCTCCAGTGCCGGTCTCGCTCTCAACTAGAAAGGGGCAAAAGTTGACCACAGTCTCTCGTGGCATGGCATAGAGAAGACCATAGCTCACACTGCTGTCTATACTTGGTGTGTGTCGCAAGTCTGGTATTGGCTCTGGTGGCAAGGCCAGACGCCCTCAGAATCGGCCCACACCTGAAACATCTCCCAGCAATCGCATTCCTCGTCACTACCATATCGGGGTGGAGGTGTCTCAAAGTCCTTCGGTCACCGCTCCGTAAGAAGGGCGACCTCAGGCACGGGAGATGGTGGACAGGGTATAGAGAGACCACAAGTGAAAACGCCACCAAAGGTGAACGCTGCTGAACACCGTGCCTGATCATGACGGCGAGAAGGTGGCGGGGTGAATGGCTGTGACCCAGATGTAGCTCACAAATCCAGTCCTTAAGGACACGAATCTCGTCCTTGCATGTGTCCTCTTCTATCTCCTCCTCATCCCAGGCGCCAACCTGTGATGAGGGGTGCTGAGGCCGCGGTGCTATGCACGGTGTAGACTAATGAACAGATGGTGCAACTCCAATAGATCCTCCAGGTGGCTGGTGTGAGGCTCTCGAACAAACCCGTAGTAGCTTAGTAATCTCCTACAATGCGGTACTCTGCCGCTGCTACTACCAGCATATCTCATCCTACGTCCGACAAAGCTCACTGATCGCGAGTGACTGCAACTGTGGGCTCATGATGCCCAAAGAGGACAAAGAAAAAGGGTCTTCAAGGCCTTTGCCTTTGCCACGCACTATCGCCAGAAAAAAAAAACACTTATTTTTTTACGTTAGCATATATTACGCCAGCGGTTTTTCTTAGGTCACGTAGACTCCTCGGTGGGGGTGACCGCGTCACCCCTATCCTGTGTAGCCCTCTGCAGCCCTACGCAAGCTTGCACCACTTTATGCAGCCCTACATATGCCTGCACCACTCTACGCAGCCGTACGTAGCCTTGTTTAGTCCTGTGCATTGCTGGGGAGCTTCTGCGTAGTGGTGCAGCAGTGCTGCACAATAGTGCTACGAAGCAACAATGCTTGCTGTCATTATTGTGGCCACCGCCACTGTTGTTGCATTGCTGCTTCTACTTCTGTCGCCGTTGCTTCCACTGCTATTACTGCCTGCAACTGCTCATGCCGCGGTTGTTGCAAGCTGTTGTTATCGCCCGGCACTGCCTCCGCTCGTAGCCGCTTCCGCGAGCTGCTACGAGCTGATTTTCCTAGTTTTTTTCAGAGACAAGCAGCCAGACATG
>SZWC01004775.1:30043-42543 GCA_023375785.1 Penium margaritaceum | reverse complement strand
ACATTATTTGTTCACCCTCCAGTTGGGCAAGCCGGGTCCTATCCTTGGGCTCAGGCTATTTTGACCAGGATTCAGTTCAGCTCAACTTTGCGGCCACACCCGTGCAAAAAGAGCGGCTTGAGGTTCCAGAGGGGAGTAACGCTGTGCTACCAGCAGACCATGTAGCTCTGCGCTCAAAGGGAGTCCCACTAGCTCAAAAAGCACCACTTCCAAACGCCGAGTCTTTCTTCCATGCAATGACGAGGAAACCGAAGGTTGGTTTCTCAATTCTCCCTTTTCTGTCTTATACATCTCCCTCCTAAACCAGCTCACGCTTTCTCTTCGCTCGCAGGGCAAAACGGAGCCCCAACTCAGTCTCCACCTTCCGCAAGGACTGGAACCGGTGGGCAAAGCCTTCAGACACACGTAGCCGGCACCTCCACAATACAAACTTCAATTTTAGCTAGACCTCACCCCCAACCTGCAACCCATGGCAACCGTCAGGGATCGATAACCCCCTCTACCGCCGCTGATGGACATCAAGCTCAAGGAAACACCACACCAATTTCAAACCCAGCCGGCCAATCCACGTCTACTGCGGGCAATGCCCCGGCCGGCCACACACCGCCTCCAATGGAGCTGGAAAACTTGGATGACCTGGAAGCGGAGTTGGACCTCCTCTCTAACCTACCAACACAAATCGGCGCTACCACCCTGTCCTCGGAAAAAACCTTGGATCAGTACATTCGCAGCTTCAGTTCAACCATCACCCTCATTTTCAACAACCAACATGCCGGGTATGGGGAACGCATTGCAAAGTACTTTCTTGACATGATACAAAGAACATTCAAGAACATCCCTGTTGTCACCGTTCACACGGAACAAGTCTTCGCTATCAACTCGGTTCCGAATGGACGTCTACGCATGGCCTGCTACACCATCCAATTTGAGGACACCTCAGGCAACATCCCGGCTTTTGCCGTTTAGCTATCACCCTTCCTCTACTCTCCGGCAGGTCTGTGGCCACAATCTTTTCTCTATCTATCCCGAGTCTCTACCTCTTTCACAACCCATCCTCTATTCCTTTTCTGTGCAGACTTTGACGGCAAGGTGGAGGTGGTTGTCACGAAAGTGACCCACCCAACCTATGAGGCAACCAGAGCGCTGAAACCTTTCGAACCCATGCTCGCTATTAAGGGCCTACCGGAGACCTTTGATATGGGTGATTTTGCACGCACTCTCACCAGAGAATGCCAAGCAGGTAATACCAAACCGCCACTGATGAAAATCATGTGCCTTCACCGCTACATGAACCCGATTACCGGCCAAACATGAAACACCGTCCTTGGACTCCGGGTCGGCCATCCTGAAGATCCCACCTTTCTAAAGGTGATTCCCGTTTTCTACATCGGGGGAAACCAAAAGTACAAAATCACCCTGTACTTTTCGGGACCTGTCTGTCAGTACTGCAACAACAACCATCACACGTGCTACCATGCTCTCTTCCCATTGACCCCCTCCCACCCCTTGAACGGCATCAGATCAATCATCGTTGTGTACAGACAATGCGGTGCGCCCCCTACCCATCTTCTCCCTCAGCTCTCAAAACCCCCGTCTTAATCTTGGCTAACAATCTGCTGTCTCTATACCAGAACGTCATACTGGACACTCTCACTACTCCATCTGGAAAGGTGATCCAGGTTTCCTCTTCACAAATGCCGGAAAGGTGTAATAGCTCCACATCTGCAACTACCTAGCCTACGGAAACTACTTTGGCCGATCCCTAGACTTGCTCCACGCACATGCTGTCAGAGATTCACACAAGCAAGCCCGTAGGGCTTACAGAGCAAACCCAAGCCAAGACCAACTCATTGTGAATATCAATGCGGAACTGGACACTCTGAGGAGGCACTTCAAGTTTTGAACACCGTTTCCGGTAAACTATTAGATGTCACTGCCCTACTCCCCCTCCTGCCTTTCAATGCTAATACGGCTTCACTTCCTTGCAGACCTCCAGGCGAGTTCATTATTCGCTCAGCCCAACCCAATTCCGAAGTACAAGACACCTGCAACAACGGGTACTCGCCCTGCTCTGCCCCGTCCAATTCCCTAGATCTGTGGAGGTCAAGATCCCCTTACTCCGACTGCTCGGCCCAACCCAACTCCCCCCTGAAACCCCCTAAAGCTGGGAACAATAGCATAGAAATGCTCCTTTTTCATAGCAGTTCTAGCGTAGAGGATCTCATCTCCTTTTTCATCTCTACAAGTAGTAGTCTAACATGTTTCAGCAAAGCAAACAGATTTCAAATGCGTTTTCCATCCTACCCTGATCCCCGGACTAGTAATCAACACAGCTGGCATATACACATCAGTGACTCTACCCATCAAAACCCTTCTGTTTCCTATTTTCCACAATTACCATGCAAACAATACTCGGGATGTCTCAGTGCAAATCTCACCTTCTGAGAGAACATGCCACAAACAATGCTTCAGCCTTTATGAAGAGCCAACTAATCACTTGCACACTTTCCCCTACAACCTCCCCTCTCACACCTACATCCATCACAAACACATCCTTCTCTTGGACAGAAGGGATCAACCAACCGCATAAACAAAGTTACAAAACCTACCACAACTTCACTGCTGTCAAATGCAACTACAACTTGGGAATACAATAGACTCATTACCACTTTTTCAAAGCTGGAACACCTCTACCCAGCACTTTCTACACACTAACCCTTCATATAAATCACCCACCACAACACATATTTCCAGTTTCTCAATCTACTCTCGTAACCACAGACCCAATAAAACAAACCTTCTCAAATCCACTACGGCAAAGAGATCTACTTTTTCCAGGCCTTCCTATTTCTACCTGTCTCAACCTATCTATCAACATCCACACATTCCTCGTGACAACAATCCATATCACATCCTCTGGCTGTTTCCCTTCATACCCTTCCCGAAAGGAAGAAACCCACCACCACGCAACTCTCGGTACAATTTCTCTTCCCAACAAAAACATGGGACATTCTCCTCGTACCGCAATAACACTCAAGGAGAGTACTTCTATGATCAACGACATTCACAAAGAGAAAAACAAAGTTGGTACTTTCACAAGCCCCTCTTCTATCTCGAGGCTCTCACTCCTTTCTGCCATTGCATCTGTTGCATCACCCGAAGACACATCCCTAGTAAGTGCAAACTTCGCCTAGTCAAAAAATCATTTCACACACCAAGCAATACCCACTATCACATGTAGCAAGACCCCGCCCTATGCAACTCATGGTCTCACACTTCCCTAAATAATGAACACAATCTGGTACAGTTCCCCCTTCACCAGCAAGGCTCCCAACCAAATAATTCCATCTTTGATGCTAGAATGGCATAAAATCTCACCCTTCTCATCCTTTTACAAAACCACCCCAATCACAATCCCCTAGAACAACCCAAACTTGCGTTTCTCCTGACTTACCTACAAACCCTACAACAGTTACACTATGTTGACCAACAAAAAAACCTCTCACCACACAACGACAGTTCCAACAAAATGGAGAAAAACACGGTCGGTGAACACCCCCCCCCTCGATCAACCCCCCGTAAATGGTTCTCAACGCTACACCTCAAACACAATGAAATTTGAAAACTCCAAAAATTACTCCACAAATCACAAAAAAACTGACCAGGCACCCTCACCGCGCAAACTCGTCTCCACAACCAAAACACAAAGCATTTAGGTCACTATCAAACACCCTAGTCCTTCCTCAAACCACACCGAAATCCACCTGAGTAACCCATCAGACACCTTTCCAAGATCGTCACACAACCAAGAAGAAGCACAACACCTCATCCAAAGTACTTTCTCTTTGACCTCTGGCCAGATACCTGCCCCTCCACAAGTCATTCCACAACTACCCACCCAAACACCTACCACCTCTAACTCCCAAACCTTCACGTGTTCAGCTAACCAACCGACCACCTCCCATAAAAGAAAAACTCCACCACCCAACAAACAAGAGAACACCTCCAAAAAGGGCAAATCTCCCCCAACCTCCAATTCAACGGGTTTCAAAAGAAGGGTCGATGAAATGCCATCCCTAGAGGAACAAAGGGGAAATAAACAATCTACCACCTCTCCCCCCCTCGAATCCTCTATCTCTATATGTTGTTTCAACATAAATGACATCACAAAACTCTCAAAGATACCATTTCTCAAAAGCTTCCTATCTCTTCATAAGCCCACCTTCTGTGCATTAATAGACACACATCTAGACACCACAAAGAAATACACTACTTTACAAAAACAAATAGGTTGGGACATGGAGTACACTCTCTCTGAATCTACTCATACCGGAGGCATCTGTCTCCTCTACCGTAAAGCTGACAACATCAGCCATGTTCTACACACGAAGCATGATAACCCGAACATCTTACAGTTCAACTTTGAGGTACACGGTTCTCCAATGACACTTACCTCTATTTATGCACCTGCAATGCCAAAACAGAGAAAAGGGTTCTGGAAAGAACTGGACAATTTCTTACAAGAACACCCTACCAATTTCTTACTAGGAGACTTCAACTCCACATCTAAAGAAATTAACAAAAACCCCCAAGAGTTATCCAAAGACTCTCATTTCCTCAACAATCTTCTTAACACTCACGATCTCCTAGACTGTTTCAGAATTCTTCACCCTCTTTCCTCTTTCTTCACCTTTTACTCTACCCCTCACAAATCCTCCTCAATAACTGACTTCATATGTACAAAGCTCTCACAATCCCACTCAATCAAGGAAGCCACACATGCTGCAGTCCCTGACACCTTATCAGACCATATCGCAGCGCCCGTGGTACAATTCAGACTCAAGACCCCCCACAAACCAGGCAAAGGTCTCTGGAAGCTCAACACCTCGCTGCTATCACGACCTTTCGGTCAACTGTTACTCAAGAATCTCACTCACACAATCTGGTCTTTGTACAAACTCATGGTAAAAAAGGCCTTTAAAAAATACAGTGTGGAAGAAAAAAAACGCCGAACAAAAACATTCTCAAATTTAAACAATAAAATCAGTGCCCTCACACAACAACGCTGCATCCGTCCACATGACCACAACATTCAATCCGATTTATGCAAGCTCATCCCTTAAACAATATATACTTGAGGAAACCAAACACAAACACACCGTAGCCCAACTCAACTAGAGAGAGGGCCTCGAACAAGCCTCCAAATTCCTCTCCAGTCACATTCGAGCGCGGAAAAAAGGAGCCACTATTACCACCCTCAAGAACCCTGACGGTTTCCTCACAACTGCTCCCACTGAATTAGCCTCCATAATCACATCATTCTACTGCAAACTCTTCTCACAACCAACTTCAACACAACCCCCCCCCCAAACATGCCTCCGTTGAAACAAATCCCACAACATTTCCTACAAGCTTTACAAGCTCCGCTAACCATGAAAGAAATCTGCAAGAGTATTTCGTAAATGCCTTCCAATAAAGCCCTTGAACCTGATGGCATTCCAGCTGAATTCTATAAAGAGGCACCAGAACTCATTTAAAAGAACCTCCTCAAAGCTTTTGAGGCTTTTGTCAATGACCCAGACAAATTTGTAGAGTTCACTGACTCTGTAACCTGTCTCCTCTTCAGAAAAAGGTGACCCAACCGACATTTGAAACTATAGGCATATCTTGCTCCTCAACAACGACTACAAAATCCTAACCAAAGTCCTGGCAAACAGACTCGACAACATTCTCCCATGTATCATTAGTCCAGAACAAATTGGTTTCGTGGCTGACAGGAACATCAAGGACACTCATTCATGTATCCTTGACATGCAACACTGGGCTACCCAAACCAAAACAAACCTTGCTTTCTTACTAGCGGACTTTGAAAAAGCATACCATACCCTTCTTCGCCCCCACCTACACCGCACCATGCAGCATATGGGTTTCCCCCCCGTTTATATTCATTGGATCCAAGCTACCCTACATCACACAAGGACAAGCTTCCTACTAAATGGAAACCTCACTCCACAAATTACGACAAAAACCGGAATAAGACAAGGATGCCCCTTAGCCCCCCTACGTTTCATCATTGCTATGGAACCCCTCAACCAATACTATGCAAACATGATTGATGAATCCATCCCTTCCTCAACTCATTGTCCGACCTTTGGTGCATACGCTGATGACACCACAATTTTTGTTAAAGACCAAGCAAATCTAGATAAATCCACACAGATTCTAGACTTGAGTAAGGATCTAACAGGCCTAAAGGCAAACAAAGACAAAACAATCCTCTTTCCCGCTGGACCACACGCTGCAATCCCTTCCTCAGTTTGCTTCCAAACATCCACAGAGCCACAACGGGTCCTGGGCATCAACCTTGATCATGATAGACAAAGCTCGACCATGTGGGTCAAACTAACTAAGAGTATCAACAAATCCGCCATAGCATGGAGAAACTTTCACTTCACTCTCTCAACTCTAATCATCATCATAAAAAATTACCTCATCTCCAAATTCCCATACCACTCAGACCTCTGCCCCCCTTCAACAGACGCACTGAAGAAAATTCAAACCACAATCCTCAATCTACTCGCCGCCTCCAAACAAGACAGTGAACTTCGTTTCATCAAGAAAAATCTCGCCATCACGCCCCCTAAAAAAGGAGGACTAGGGATTTCATGGCCTACTACTCTAGTACAAGCCCAACAAGCGCTGAGAGCGTACAATTTTCTCTCTACTGCACAAGACGTCTGGAAGAACGTTGCTTGCACTTCACAAAGCTTCTTAAAAAAGGACCATTGCTTTCTCTCACACCCAGACATACTCAAGTTTAAAGGTCACCGTAACCCAAGATGGACGGGAATTTTAACTCAATTTCTAGCGACCAAGCCAGAAATACTACCCCCAGCTTCGCTAAGACAAGAATTGCTCCAAGAATATGTTGCCTTTAACCGTTTCATTCTGAAACCAAATGGTAAACCCTTTGGACTAGACAAAAGGGAGCATTTTCTTCTTGAAATAAAGTATCAACTCAAACATATTTTCCACCAACAACTCTCTCGTTTCCCCACTGGGAAAACACTACAAGAAAGGAACGTTATCGACAAGGTCAAACACGCAATCCCACAAGAATGTATTAAAATAATCCTCCAAAGGAAAAGAGACAATTCCTCTACACATGAATTTTGGTGTATCACATCATACACAAACAAACCGCCTGCTTTCATATACAAGCTTCAACCTACAGATGACGGTTACATTACGTCTACCTTCACAGTCACACCGGACCTTAAAATCGAACCCACCGATTTCGCGGACACTCTAATCCACGATTTTAGCATCTGGACACCGGTACACACCAGGGACACCAAATTTCTCGGCCACTATAATAATGTCTCTATCCCATCTTGGCGTATTAACATCCCAAAAACCCCAAAAATTATGGAAATCTACCACATTCTCAACGAACAAATCATTAAACCCGTCACCTACCAGGAAAAGTGGGAACAGGAAGGTGTTCTGTTACCCAATGACAAGGCCCTACGTGACATCCTTTACTAAAAAATCATCCCAGTAAAGCCCAAAGACACCCTTCTCAAAATCCTCATTCGAAGCATCCAAGTACGATACCAACTACGCTTCTTCTCCCACCCCTTTGAAAACATTTGCCCCCCGTGTGGCTGACACAGTGAAGACATTGGTCATGCCTTTGAACAATGTCCAAAACTCCAAAACATCCTACACAAACTGAAACAAAGTTTCTTCATAATGTGCCAAGAACATGCTACCACAGTCTTCCTTTTCCAACACCATCACCAGAATTTTAAATGGTGGCAACTACTACAAGCAATAACCTTTCGTGAAATTTGGACATACAGATGTCAGATTTTCATGAACCAAAGACTACCACTACGAAACCCCACGGCACTACTATGTCTCAACATCACCAAGATCTTCACTGAATGTCTTAATCTTCATCTCATTCGCCTTCACCAAAGCCCAAATGAAAAACCAGTTGACCTTATGGTTGAACATATAACAACCCCAACCAAAATCTATAAAAAAGATAAAACAATGTCCCCACCTCACCTAGTTCTACACCCCAACTTAAAGCATCTTTGGTTCAGCACATCTAACACATCGGGGGGCTGAGTATTTCAGTGGACAGGGTAAAACCTGCCATTGAACCCCAAGCCACAAGGTTACGACCCGTGGTAAAGATACTCTTAGGGGTGAGGGTTAGTGGGTGAGATTCACACATAATCCATGGAACGAGGGTTCTGTGGGTACCTAAACTGGTGCAACATAAGTTGCATAGGGCACATTTTTAACTGAAAGCCCTCGCCAGAGATTGACCCCTTGTGGTTGTCAAGGGTATAGCATAGGTTCCCTCACCTCTAATGCTATCCTAGCCACAAAAAAAAAACAAACAAAAAAAGACCAAGAGGCAGGTGTTGCACGCAAAGCATGCATAGGGTTACATACTAACCGAGCAAAAGTATTCATATCAGCATCTCTTAAGAGGCCAAATAATTGCCCGCAATCCGGACCACATAACGGAAGGTTTGGAATGAGACTTTACCTCGTTTGCGGAATCAAAATATGGTTGTAAATGGATTGCCAAACTGTCACACACATTCATTCAAACTGTTTTGTTTTTTTGGTTTGTTCATGCATGCTCTTAAACATTATGTATGGTTTGGGTGAACTTTTGTTAAACTACCTCAAGCCATGCTGGAATTATTCCAGCTTGTGTGGATGTAAAAGCTAAAAAAAATGATAATTGAAAAAATGCGCTTGACGATACAGCTTTATGTATAACAATTCACCAACATATTGAAGAAGAATCTCAAAAGACATTTTTTCTCATTTTGTTTCCCATGAATTTTTCATCTCATAATGAATTCATTTTAATGAGATTAATTTGCTCTTTTATCGTGAGAATTTTAGTTTGACATATTCACGATGAACTTCACAAAAAAACACCTTTGAAAATTTTGGATGAGCTTTGAATGTTTCATTATGTTATGAAAATTAATATGACATAATTATAGGCAGAATTTAATCTCTTTACCTTCTTCTATGACGGTGGTTGAATGTCTTTTCCTTCAATTGCATTTTGACCCTGTTTGAAGCCGGGTTCACGAGTCACAAGAGTTCGTCATGACGACCAGTTCCGTGAAACAGGACAGGGCTAGGCCAAGGTTGGACCCAACGCAACGTACAGTGCAACGGTACTGGCGGAAAGCTTGGCCGACTGGGCCAAAACCGCGGTACTTGAGGGTCTCCGACCCTCAAGTCATTCCGTTTTCCCGCCCACAGCCCAGGGGACCACGCCCGAACCACGTGGAGCGAGACTCGCTACATCTCTCCCACCTAGGAATGAGCTGTCCTCAGCGTCAACACGTGGGATTTGAACCCTGACGCTCTGATACCAGTGCAATGGTAGGGGCGGAAAGCTTGGCCGACTGGGCCAAAACCACGGTACTTGAGGGTCTCCGACCCTCAAGTCATTCCGTTTTCCCGCCCACAGCCCAGGGGACCACGCCCGAACCACGTGGAGCGAGACTCGCTACATCCCTCCCACCTAGGAATGAGCTGTCCTCAGCGTCAACACNCAGGGCTAGGCCAAGGTTGGACCCAACGCAACGTACAGTGCAACGGTACTGGCGGAAAGCTTGGCCGACTGGGCCAAAACCGCGGTACTTGAGGGTCTCCGACCCTCAAGTCATTCCGTTTTCCCGCCCACAGCCCAGGGGACCACGCCCGAACCACGTGGAGCGAGACTCGCTACATCCCTCCCACCTAGGAATGAGCTGTCCTCAGCGTCAACACGTGGGATTTGAACCCTGACGCTCTGATACCAGTGCAATGGTAGGGGCGGAAAGCTTGGCCGACTGGGCCAAAACCGCGGTACTTGAGGGTCTCCGACCCTCAAGTCATCTCGTTTTCTCGCCCACAGCCCAAGGGACCACGCCCGAGCCACGTGGAGCGAGACTCGCTACATACAGTCCTTATCCTGTTGGTCTGTCGTCGGACTGGAGATTCCTTACAATCCGGGGTCTGTCCGGACATGTCGGTCGATGTCCATGATTTTTTTGTACTGGGTCGACCTCAGCATGGTGTCCGCGGACGTGGGGGGCTATACAGTCCTACAAATTCTAGTACCCTGATTGGTGGATACGTCAGAGAAATGACTGATCCACCAATCACGATTTCTTGCGGCACAAACACACAAAAGTAATAAAACAAAGGGTTACTATGTAACCCAAAAATGCGGCTCTGCGCTCCATACTCGTGCGACCAATGCGTGCACCGCTTTAGGCTCGCATGGCGATAGGCTGGCGCATGGTGGCACATGTGAACAGCGACTGCATGACCTAGAAATCATTCGTAGTTTTTCCAAAAGGGGTGGATTTGCACCGAATAACGCCTCATAAATTCCGCTAAGCCCTCAAACGGCAACAGCCAACCGAGAAACTGTGGTCGAAATCGTATTCAAGACGATGAATCGACAGCCGCAGGTTTCGCACTCGGCAGCTGACTCAGCACGACCTGTCACGCATACTTTTCCACGCCTGCATCGACAGCGCTGCATCGATGTGACGGACGCATGTGCTTCGATGTGTGTGATTGCGGCAGACCCGGTGAGGAGGGGCGGCGGGGAAAGGGGCTCAGAGGTTGACCGGTGCGGCCAGATGAGATGGAGCACCATGCAGGAATATCACGTTAGATGCCGAAGCGTGGCATGTCGCTTTATCCACATTCGGGCTATGCGGCGTTCCATGTTGATTTGCAACAGCTTTTGTCCAATGCATCATTTGCTCGGTGGCCTATGGTCATACTCGTGCTCGGCCTTATCTCCACCTCTGTGGACTTCCATGGGTGTCATGCGATGGTCGACGTTTTTTCTGGTGGTTTTTATAGATGGTCCACATTCAAACCATGTCAACTCAAACATTCACACAAGCATGCAAGCCATGTCCACTCAAACATTCACACAAGCATGCAAACCATGTCAAGTGAAACATTCACACAAGCATGCAAGCCATGTCAACTCAAACATTCACACAAGCATGCAAGCCATGTCAACTCAAACATTCACACATCATTCTACCGACTCCCTCGGTGTACATCCGACACGAACATCCCACCGCGCTGCATAGTCAGCGGAGGGGATGCTTGGCGGCGCGGGGAATGGCGCGCCGCGAAGCATGCCCTCGGTACAAAGCGCAGTCGTCGGCCGCCTCGTTTCCCGTTTCCATTCCTACGTAAGAATGTCGATGTCCACGCTCAGTCAGCTTAGACAGCCGCTGCCAGACTCTTTCCAGTGCAAGTTCTCTCTAGCAGCTCGAGCTCCGGATTGACAAGCATCGCCCTCCGTGACCCATTTGCCCGTCTTCCGCTTGCTATCTCCCACCGCGATTTTGAAGCACCGGTCATTCCATACTGCGTACGCCGATGCCATTTCCAACCGACTGCCCCGCTCGAGACTCAAGCCGCGCTCTTAACATTCTTTCACGTGCGCTCTGCGTCTGCCAGTCTCAGCTTCACTGAATCCTATGCGGTCGTGCTCACCATCTCTGTCGCCGACCTCGCCGCTTGTTCCCGCGCTCCTGCTTCCACGTCGGCTCGCGCATCCTCACTCTCCAGTCAACCCTCGTGCTCCCGTGGCTCTGCCTTCCTTCCCCTCTTCCTCCCGTCAACCCATCTGCCCTCCGCTGCTTCCATCTGCTTGCCCTTTCGCTACTGCTCTCGCATCCGCGCGTCCCGAGAATCCCTACCGGACCCCCCTCGCGTCCCGCCCGCGCTTCCACGGTTCGCCAACCACTGCCATCGGCCGAAGCGTTCTCGTGCCGGCCGAGGAACCTTGCACGCACAATCCCCGCGCCGCTTCGCTCCCTCCATTCTGTATCGTATTGCTTCCTGCGCACTGCCTCCTTTGCTTGCTCTCTCGCGCTCTCTGCCCTTCCCGTGCACTCGCGAACGGAGGACCCACAGAGTACGACGATTGCCTAGACTATCCATCTCTTGCCAGAGGAGATCGATAGCAGGCATTGGCCTAATTTCACGGTGAAAAAGCAGGTAAAAGCGAAACGGTAAACGAGTATCGATCCCCAAAAATCGGCCTCTCTCGTCTATCCATCCACAACCATTCGCTTTTTTGCAAGTTCGTTAACACTGCAGAAGTTCTTTCAAAAGTTTTTTGCCCCGTTGTCGACTTTTTCCGGTTTCTTCCCGCTGTTGCCATCTGCCCCTGGTAGGTGAGGCGCGTTAACGAGTTGCTGCCTGCAGGTGCATGACGAGCGTTTCCGGAGCGACAAGTTCGAAGATTTTTCTTTGCAGATGGGATGCCAATACGACGAACAGACGCCATGCTGAGATTGCATCGCAAGCTGAAAATGGGCGACGATTTTGTTTCATCCATGTTTCAAGGCATAAAACGGTCAAAAAGACGCCAGACGTCAGGTTTCGCAACACGTGCAAAAGCTCCCTGCATGCTCCGTTTGAAT
>SZWC01004774.1:145814-158838 GCA_023375785.1 Penium margaritaceum | reverse complement strand
ACCATCATCATCGTCATCATCATCATCGCCATCGTCATCATCGTCATCGTCATCGTCGTCGTCGTCGTCATCATCATCATCATCGTCATCATCATCATCATCATCATCATCATCATCAAAGGATCAGAAAAAGCTCTTGCTGCAATGAGCATCAATGCACCAGCACTTTAGAACATAGAACAGGAGCTCATGGCAAGTAACCGTCATGCTGAAGGAAAGACGTAAACGCGCTGTGGAGTGAAGAGGGCTTGAGAGCTAGGTTGAACGCAATGATCAATGTGTTGCGAACACAACGTTGGCCGTCAGTGTGACGTGTAGACCGTTAGTGTGAGCTTGCCCAAACATGAGACGAAGATAGCCAGAGAAGGAAACTGAGTTGAGCACATGAACATGTACCCGTGGCTGATCATGTCAAGGGTTACATTAGTAGTGGCTGCTAAGCTTTTAGGAGCACCTTTTGCACCCTTGCACCCTTCATGCTTCCCCAAGTGGCTATAGAAGGTGACTGCACACTGTTGGAAACATGATGGGGGAGCAAGTGTGCATAGTGGGATACTCGAAGGTAAGTACAATAACTCCACATGCATTGGGGCATTTGTACAGACACTCCCTGTACTTTGGTACACTTGTGCATGGAGGTGACTGCAAGACTTGTGCATGGACATGTCCCGAAGGACGATATTGAGAGATATTGAGGGAATGTATGCAAGCTTGTTGAAACAAATGTGTGCATAAACCGACTGTGCTGTTTTTACGCGCTGGTAAGTGTTTACAATTTGTGCTAGTCTTATCCTACATTTTCTCACATCGTGATTTGTGACTTGGGACTGTGAATTTGCTAGACAATCGGAAATCCTGAAGACAGAATCATTCAAGATTTGTGGCCGTATGGTGGCTGTGTCTTCGAGCGCATCTTACACGTCAAAGATTCATCATTTGTGGTTTGGTTGGTCAGGTGAAATTCACTGCCCTCCTTCTCACCAGTGCATGCAAAGCAGAAAGTTGTGGAGTAAATGGATTGAAATGACAGACTCTAGTGCACACAGGCTAAATTTCTTTGCCGCTTTCATCAGTCATTGGTGAGACGTGTTATGCATTTGCAAAGCGAAAGCTCTCTGTGTGACCAGAGTGTAGTGACAGTGTTGCTAATGCTGTACGAGCACATTCAACATGGTNGCTGCCCCAACATGCTGCATAGTTTCCAGCTAGAATCATTCAAGATTTGTGGCCGTATGGTGGCTGTGTCTTCGAGCGCATCTTACACGTCAAAGATTCATCATTTGTGGTTTGGTTGGTCAGGTGAAATTCACTGCCCTCCTTCTCACCAGTGCATGCAAAGCAGAAAGTTGTGGAGTAAATGGATTGAAATGACAGACTCTAGTGCACACAGGCTAAATTTCTTTGCCGCTTTCATCAGTCATTGGTGAGACGTGTTATGCATTTGCAAAGCGAAAGCTCTCTGTGTGACCAGAGTGTAGTGACAGTGTTACTAATGCTGTACGAGCACATTCAACATGGTACTTGAATCCTGTGCTTTGAAGATGATGGCGAGTAACCTGTCCAAGTCATCATCTTCAAAGCACAGATGTTGTTTCTTGTCTATGAGGCCCCATGCTTTGCGGGTCCTACAGAGACATACTTGGAAATTCGCAAGTGATCTGCAGTTGATATTGGTGTCTCTTCACTTTGCTGTGAGATCCTGCGATGCTTCAGAAGACGTCTGTGAGAGAGAGCAATTCTCATGGCCTCCTCATGCCCCATGACGTGCTTCAGTTCGAACACCCACTTGCTTTGCATGAGAGGCATGTGCTTGGCCACCCGAGGCAGGAGTGCGAAGAACATGACTGCACAGAGCCACATGGTGCACGCGATGTGGTCGTTCCTCATGGTCGTCCCTGCCTGCCACCAGGTGCAGACAACAAGAGGAGAAGGAAGAAATCTTCTTCAGCTCTCACTCAGGATAGAAGACAGATGAGCAGCTATCAGTTGTCACACATAGCATGCAGTTCAATTCAGGCTGCAACTCTCCAGGGCAAAGAGTTCACGTAGAAGAACGTGATCCTTGGTGAACAGCATGTCACCCACTGAATGTGATATCCTTTGCAATCCCCAAGGTAACAACTTTGTCAACGTGGTCAAAGGTGTCGATCATGATAATGAAAGACCTTGTCGGGTCTAAATGTGTTTTTGATGCCGGCATGTGCAGGTAAACACGGACGCACCAACAACATTCAGTGGTCGGGCTGGAGAGATGCATTCTCGATGGTCTTACATAGCCCGGCCACCGCTGTTGCACCAGAAGAGGCGGGTCAAACTAATAGAGAATGCTGCTAGTGCTCTTCTCCACGAGCAGGGATGGCAAACCGCGGTATTGAGTACCGCGGTACCAGAGTACCGCGGTATTCTGGTACCGCGGTACTCAATACCGCGGTATCCTAGTCTTCCGGCGGGTCACTACCGATACTGGTATCGGTACCGCGTTACCAATGGTAGTGGTACGGTACTGCGGTATTCAAAGAATACCGCGTTACATAATGTATCGTATATTGTAAAAACACTAATACTTCTGTGAGATTCAAGCACCGCAAACAAAATAGTGTAAATAATCGTTTGCGAGACTGAAATTCGAGAAACGTGGGTAGAAAACAGTGTAATGGTAGCTCTTTTCTTTGAGTTCGAAAGTACCGCGGTACAATACCGCGGTACGGTACCGCGGTACAGAAGAGGGGTACCCCTCTAGGTGAGTACCGATACCGTACCGGTACCGCAAAAAAAGTACCGGTACCGCGGTACCACGATACCGCGGTACAGAACCGCGGTATACCGCGGTATCGGTAGTACCGCCGCCATCCCTGTCCACGAGTCACACAACGTGGAGTCATTCAGCCGCTAAGCGGCCTAGCCTAGGCCTCGTCTGGCATCAAGGTCAACCGCATGAAGCAACTGTTGATTGTAACTTCGTACCTCTGACAAGTGGAAGCTCCGCAAGAAGAGAGCTGCTCACTGGTGGTCGAGAAAGGATCACCAGTCGTGCTCACGTTAGTAGTCAACCCGTTCTTCTTACTCTGGGCTGCTGATCCAGGTTCGGCGCTCGGTGCTAAAATGCAACAGTCTTCTGCCAGAAGTGACGATGGCACTGCTGACATGTACTAGAAGGGGAGGTTTATGATATCAAATCAGTTTGTGCAGTAGGTTGGGCTTCTACTGAGTGGAAGAACCTCGGGTGGGGAGGGGGAGAATTGGAGGCCGCTGCGAGAACTTCTCAGAAGAGGATGTTCGCCTCAGAGGCGTACTCGTGAATCACGGATTATGAATGTGATCGTACTTGAACTGCTTCTGAGGCCACACTCGTAACCCATGCGGATAGCTTCGCTAAAATCGCTGGGTTTCCAGGACACCAGTATAACAGTCCGGTATGTCACGGTTCTTGCGAATCGCGAGTTGCAGGAGGGCTGCTCGGAAATTTCCGATTGGAGGGCTCTCAGTGCGGTGCGTCGCAATGACGACTTCCGCCAGATNTCTGGTGACAACGGAATGTCGCAGATTCGCACAATGTGGACGGAAAGACGTCATGTGAGTATGTGACGTGATGCGGACCGCAGGACCTCGCGCGCGAGATCCTGCTCCAACTGAAAAGTGCAAGTCGCCTCTTTTGATGGAGCCACTTTGCACTTCTGTGCACGTGAAAGTGGCAGGAATCTCCTTCGCTGCTTGCGCTGCATTGCACGCGCCCACTGTGCTGACTCCTGACAATGAACACTGCTGACATGGCGCCGAGTCGGCGCCGCCGACAGGTCACACGACAACAGGGTTGTCGCCTCTTGTCGTCATTGACGACAAATGGACGTCGTGAGAAGGGCGTTCACCGAAAAATGTCTGTTTCAGTAATCCGAAGTCGGACCCGGCCGGAAATGCTGTGAATTGGCAGGAGGACAGGAAGCTTTTTGCACGCGGATTGCATTGCAGGAAGCCAACAGAGACTGAATGACACTGACAGTCAAGCGGTAGTAGGAGTGGCAACGTGTGGCAAAACCCAATGGCAACGCAGCAATGGCGGTGACCGGCAAGCGTCCCACTCAGCCTCAGCAGTGGAGAAGGAGAAGGGAGAAAGCAAAAGCACGGGTGCAAGGCGCCGTGGCACACGCCGTGAACGTCGCCTTCACGTCTGGTTCACTCGACACCCTTCACCAGCCGGAGCGCATCGGCGGCAACTTCCGGGCCCAAGAAAGCATGGACGGGCAGTCGGGTGTGACCTGGCCCTCGTGCGGCCTTTCACGAGGCCCTTCGAAAGGCCAGAAGTTGATGGACTCTAAGATACTCACCTCGTTACCGCCCAGTGAAAACTTCAGGTGGTACCATGCATGAGACTCTATATACGAAAGAGTTAAAAATCATTAGTTGAAAATTTCCATGTTTATTTATATTCATCCATTTTTTCATTCATCAATCTCATGTAGCCACCATGCCTTTCTGTTTTCGAGTTCTGCCACAAGACGGCATCTTTCACGGACTTTCACGAAGGAAAAAAAAACTACGACCGTTTCCTTAACTAGTGTGTTGTGTTATTCAAAAGGGATACAAAAAAAACACAAAATTCTTGTAATGCATGCACATACACAGAAAAAAGGTTTTTAACCAAGAATTCAAATGGTTTTAAGGACATTGTAACACAAAGGACAATATGCAGGGTAATGGCATGTGACCAATAACAGACACAAGGGGAGCAAGCATGATGAACGAAGTAGAGAAAATTCCACGTCTACACCATTACACGTTCATTCAAGGACAAAAAAATGGCCAAGAGCAGTGGCTGGCCGAAATTCTCCACACCCTTCAAAAAGCATACAGGGTAAATCGAATTCCGGTACCTGAAGCCCACTCCACCCATATACCAAATAAGTTCAACTGTCAGATTAGGAAGCAAACACATGCAAACAGCAAGAAAATCTGCATCACGAAAAAGCTGAAGAGAACCTAACAGCAAGAATGCAATATGTATAAGAGATGTTCTCTCAGCTATACCAAGCACCTCTAACTCGCATTGGTGACTTGATGAGGCAGTGTGCTTAAGAAGCAGTCCCTCCAACAATTTCCAGTCTAACCTCTCTTTTTCAACACGCATTCACTAACTCTCCAACAGTTTACACATTTGTACCTTTTGGAGGCTTGAACTGTTTGACTCCAAGCTAAAAAATCTCCATCCCGATGAGCATAGCAATGACCTCCAACACCCTAAAAACAAACAAAATATGCACACAAAACTTCATTGTTGAAAAATTGTCTCATCTGACTGGAAGACTTTAAGAACTACTTGTTTGCATAAGTTGTGTTAGTTTTTCAATGGCAAGTGCAGGCCTTTAGCTCGAGGGAGCCCATCTCATAGCTATAGCTTGACCACATACGCAATCCTCCACATAAGTATTATACCACACATTCAGCAAGCCCTCTCCATGTAAAAAGACATCGCCGAACTTGCCCACATCTCATGAAGGTACCTCATGCAACAATTTAGACAGATGACCACAAAACAACTATGCATACTCACCAACATGTCCCACAGTCACACCAGCCATCTTAACAGCAATTTCAAGAGCCTTATCAATAAAGCAAAGGACATCCGTGACCACTTGTTTTCAGAGACCCCCCTTGCTCTCAAGCCCTCTTTGTCTCCTACGCCTTGAATAGACTCAGTGACAAATGAAAAAAAAAATGAAGTACATTCTACACTACACTTTGTCTCATATTCTTACAGAAATCTTTGTCTACACGATGCTTTTTGAAAAGCAAAGTACTATACTGGATGGTGCATTCACCAAATATTTCAAACCCTTTTTATTGTTGTATTAGCCAAATCCAGGGCAAAAACACTTCTGCATGTGGTCGCCCAAATTGCCAGGTTGGTGTGTTGGAAAATGTCCCATTCGTCGAAAAGATCAGCCTTGGAGTCAGCGTGCAAGGAAATTCCCTTCGTCATAGCTAAACGATCCTAGAAATCAGATGCTGGAAAACAGATGGCAGAGTTTTCACTGGCCCAGCAAGTCCACATGGTATGAGGACATAATCTGCGATAGCCAATTTGGCTGCTGAACCACTTCCTCTACACACATACTTCTTTGCTATAAATCCCTCAGCATCAAACATGATCCCCCCCAAAAAAAATGTTTTTTTTCATGTGGTTAATAACTTGTCTGAAAACACATGGGCAAACTAGACTGATTGTTTTTTATGAATATGCCCTCCAATATGGCAGGTTGAACAACACAATGAGTAAGACCTCATCAATATATTTCACCACGACTCCAAGATGTCCTTGAGAGTGAGCTTGAAATCATTTTGGCTTGTAGCTCATCTCTTAGAGCGTCAATCCAGGCTATAATGTCGTCATCTACATTCTTTTCACTGCCACCAAACATTGCTCCCCTCCATTCAGCTCCCCAAAACTATGGAAAACGCCATACAGTCACATGTAGATGTCATACCTAGAAGTGGTACATACGGAAGAATTGTTTTATGTAACAACAATATGAAACGTATGGAAATGGTGTCAGAAGGTGTCAAGGCCTGTGGCATGACAACAAGGAGGACCTGCCACCAAGCCCTTGAAGTCTCAAGCAAGGATTACAAGCCAAATGAGAAGCAGGAGGAGCAAAATTTTCCTTCTGTGTAAGGGATACATTGGATGCAGTGGGGTAAAAATAATGGGTTCTCCTGTTATGCCATTCTTTCTGCCTAAAAAAATTAGTAGCTTCTATAGCATCCAAACATCTTCTATCTCGAGAGCCAAAGCAACAAACATCTCAACTAGGACTCAAGTATTATATGAAGCCTCAGATCCTAGCCCAATACTTCAGAGATTTTTGTAAGCAACATAGAATATCTACCCATCGTCGATATTGGCGACCTAAAACTCTGTGCCCACAACAACATTATTGTCACTGGCTCTGATGTTGTACGCACTTCACAACTTTGCACCAGTCATTTCCGTAGGAAAGCTGACAATGAAGGAACAATGATTCACCACAAATAAAATACAACTCTACGTCATCCTGGTCTCAGAAAAACTCATTACAAAAACAGAGAAACAGAGCAATGGAATTATCTAGCTGTAAATTCATCCCCTCTATGTACCTCAGCCATTCCGATCAGTCATCAGCTTGCCTCCACAAAACCTAACAGCATTATAAATCTGGCATCTCTGTCTCGGTCATATCAACAATCATTGGCTACAACAGCTGCAACTTAATAACCTGGACAATGGTCGCACCATCTCCAAAGATTAACAAGGCCAACCTTGCATAGCTTGCTTCAAAGAAGAGCTGACGCACCAAACGTTTCCTATCGCAACAAAGACTGACATTATGAAGAATTAGCACCTTGTTCACATGGATATCTGCAGAATCTTTGTTAGGTATACCACTAGACACAAATCCATTGTGGTCTTTGTCGACAATGCTACAAAGAACTCGTGAACATTTGCACTCGTGAGCCGTGATGCTTTTGTGGAGACATTCTGTGATTGGTTTTGTGATTGGTCCCGCAAGGTGAATAAGAAGCCATCACCTAACCTCAAATAATTTGTTTACCCAATGCTTTAGAGTTAACCAACAACATTTCTGTGAACTTGCTGGGAAAACATGATAGAAGCAACAATATTCTTACACCCCATACTCTGCAATAGAACACTGTCACGAAAGGCTACAAGCGGATTTTACAAAAAAAAATCAAGTCCATGTTGCTTCCAGCACAATTCGAAGACTCTTGGTGGCAATCAGTGTTCAAGAAAGCTGTTAAAGGATCAAATGGACACAATCATTCTACAAGCAATAACAACCACGTACAAAGTATGGTCAAACTTGAAGCCTTACATCAGAATTCTTAGAACCTTGAACTGCATGACTCTCTACCACATCCCAAAACAACATTGACACCCATTGGATAACAAAGCCGCCTGGGAGATCCACATTGGTCAAAGTGGAACAAAAAAGGCCTGGACAGGTAACAACACACAAACCTGCCACAGCATCGGCAACTATGACGTTGTTTTCTATGAGAATCTGACCTACAAGACCTGGATTGAGACAGAGGCAAAGACACTAGGAGATAATCTTTGGTAGAATCATCAATGTTTTTCTACATTTAGAAGAGATGGAAAAAGAATAAGTCATAGAATAGAGGCTACAACTGGCACACGACGAGAAGAGGAAGGTGGCAACAACCGTTTTGATGAACTGTGGAAGCCATCGCCTGAAAATCAGTGAGGGCTTTTTTTAAGACCAACAACCAACATGGGACCCCTCTCGTTGAGGGGATCAACGATGGGTGCAATGGGACGAGGCTAGGGGAGCCATGCACCAAATGAAAACAATGGTACTTCGAAAACCTCTTGTAACAAGTCAAAAAATCAACGGAACTGTTCCCGCAATATTCCTCACAGCATCCATCCGGAAGAAGCACATGCCATGCATGCTTTCCTACCAAAAACCCCGTCGCACTCACAACATCAAAAGGACCTACCACCAGAACCATCCATCATCACCGAAGCTTTTTTCAACACCAGTCTAGTATTTACTGTTTTCAATACCAAATACTAGAAGGAAACACTCGATACTGACTACCGCAACCTTATGGACCAAGGCATCTAGAAACTCTTTGGAGCCTCCAAGACACTAAAATGTTAGAGTGAAGTGGGTTTTCCGGGTCAACGAAGAAACATATGACAGTCTTGACAGATTCAAAGCCTGACTCATTACCAGAGGCTTCACACAAATACCCAAAAAAAATCATTGATACTTCGACTGTAGCACTCACTCCAGTGAGTCGTTACACAACATCACATATGATACTTTTGATTGTAGCAGTTAACGACTAGGAGATACTTCAACATGACATTAACAATGATTTATCCAAGGGAAAATAGACACAACCATTTACATGATACAATCACTGGGCTACCATGATGGAACAATGAAAAAGTGAAAAACTTGTGAAAGTTTATGGGTATAATGGGAGCGCGCTCCTGCTGTATAGAGAGCTACATAAAACTCTTAACAGTTTTGAATTCACCACCTTTTATTACGACAACTGCCTCTTCCTACATCAAGGCACTACAAAGTCATCACCGGACTACTATTCGCTCATTTACGTCAATTGCATTCTCATCATTGGGCGAAGAAAAGACCTCACAAAAACAAGCAGGTGTTTACCATCCGCCTCAGACAAGAGGTGTATTGACTTTCTCTAACGAACAAATTCAATACCAAAATCATGCCAGACTTTAGGTTCTACGTCCACATGAACATTCATCGTAGTTTCTACGTGTGTACCATCCGCCTCAGACAAGAGACATATCCTACTGCTCTTTAGATCATGGTTTTAGTTTCCCTTAGTTCTAAGATACATGATTTAGATGAAAACATGTGTCTTCGACACAATCTGGTGGTCCAAAATGGTCAAATTCGTTCACAGTTGCTACTTTGATTACAATGAACCAAGCTAGGCCATGTCTGTATTCGCTCGTTCATTCAACATACATGAAGGGGATGGGTGAATGACTATGTACGCATTGAGTGTTGGCTGACATCATAGTCATTTCAAGTGAAACTCATACTTCATTCATAAAAGTCTGTCACATATTCAACAATAACAAATGTTAACAAATTGATGGAGCACTAGGACACACGAAGGAAACTTTCAAATGAATCAACATCACAGAAAACTAGTGTGACATCCCATTATCCTTAGAATTGAATAGACGTAGGCTCACTCGACAAGGCAAGTTTACTTCTATGCATCAGATTCCTCATGCACGCAACAAGCTGCACCCAACCTGGTCCACAAATTACATCCAGCATCTTACGTCATACAATAAGATCTCTTCTTGAAAATTTTCTAAAAACTAAATCGTACGTTTAAATGTTATGAGGTAACATCAACCCCAAAACTTGTTTACGACACATCTACTTTTCTTCAACTACAATGCTACAGCATTGCTTATTTTGTGGGCCATCTCCAAGATTGATGCAATATCAGAGGCTACGATGGGAGACTTGGGACAAAGACCATCTTTTGGCCGAGTAAGACACAAAGCCATGCCACAATCAGCAATACCACAATGAAGTGCATGGCATCCACAAAGGAAATTCAGTAGATTGCCTACTCATGCAACCTTTTAAAGAAATTGATTTCTTGCAACATGGCCCTACACCCCTGTTCGTGGAAAACGTGTCAACCATCAACTTGACAGATTCACCACAGTTTAACAACCTCACCAAGCACATCATTTTGAAAGGTTGCCGGATTCGCTCCAACACCAAATCTCGCTGTGACAGTTCTCTTCATTCATGGACAACACCAAATCTCTGTTTTTCTTGCAAAGAATGCCAACAAGGAGAAATATGCGCTCTGTATCTGGCGTATTGGACAATAGGCAGAAGGTCAATTCACTTCCACCGTAATATTCATGTGCGTACACAACCTCTCATGCCCTTCTTTAGGAATTACAAACTCGTTGTTGACATGAATGGCCTCTCACAACCTTGGGATGAGAAATCGTGGATGTACGTACTGGCCTTCAGCAGATGCTTGCTTGCACCTTCTTCCAAATACATGGGGCGTCCCATCTTGACAATGCTCCAGCAGCAGAATATCCCTTTGAGGTTCCTTGACCCAAGACAATGGATGATTGGCCTGAAGAAATCATTCTGGGATGATGGTAAAGGTTACCAAGCTCTATCATATATATGGTGGAGTTGGAGGACTCCAATGAGCCGCCTCATAGGCCTAGGGATAAAGTCGGGGCTTCATGGACCTCAGTTTTGGAGGCTACATGTAAATCCTCACACACCAATGCAAACAACTACCCAGAAATTACGCTCCGGGTAGTACATCAACAGCTTGGAAAACGTTTGGCTTCATTCCATCGATTGGATCGGTGGAACCTCCTTGGACTGCAGGACTGATTCAGGGTCGAAACTATCATCAAACCTGGCCGCAGCATTTCCAGATGTTAGGGCAGTTTGTCCGAATTACCCCGCGAAGATAGGACCAGATCTGGCAGTTGAAAAAAGCAAACAGCCAGCCGCCAAGCCAACGATGTGCAACATGGGTCACCCACACTTCTGCAGGCAACCGGCCGACCAGACGTTTGATGGTCGACCAACCACTCAAGCGGTTTGCAGTTTCCATGCAAATTTTAATCATCGCAGTTTTTATGAATACTATGAGGACCNAAAAAAAAAATCAGTTTCCTGCCGAATAGTAAATTGTCACCTGAACCTTTGACCCTTCGATCTTTTGATGACCCTAATACCACCTTATAATCCTTCAGCTGCATTGTGACTCTTCAACTTCGTGGTGGTCCTTCAGTTGCCCTTTGACTCTTCAACTTCCTGATGACCCTTCATCTTCCCTGGGCGGTCATGAAACCAACTGGGTAGTTATGTAACGACCTACCACCTCAAGTTCAAAGGCACATGAGGTGACCTTTGTGCGACATATTGTAGCTGAGTTTTCTCAGTTCAGCATGCCTTTTGTTCCTACTCAAGTCGTCTACCACCAGGTACAACAGGGCCTCCCTTCTAACTTTCCAAGTAGTTCCTCTAGGACTTGGATCTTGAGTACAACATCATTGAGGTTTCTAAGTGAGAAAACACCAAAGGGAGCCGCTCAATGACTCAATAACATCCATTTTATGCCTCTAGTACTTGGTGTATTGCACAACGTATACAGCTCCAACTTCTTTTATTTCTATGCATCTGGTTTACATACTTGGTATGAGCATGACATTACCTGCGTTTCTTCTTCAGGTTCTGTGTACACACTCCTGCCCTTGGAAATCTAGGACTCTAGAAATGTTCATCTCAACCATGTTTTTCAAAACTAGCTCTCTATTGTGCTTTCACCCACAAGCCTTTCGGTTTTTGTGGCAGTCTGCAGACCGTGGATCACCTTATTGAACTGAAGCTAGGCAGCCTGTTGAAACTTAAGGGAGCACATTACACGAGCAACCACAAGGTGACAAGTCTCAAGCAAATTCCAGATGAAATCCTCGAGCAGAGATTTTTCCGTCCATCTCCATCACCATACGCCCCCACCAATAAAATACACCTTCTTGAAAAAGAAATAGTGACATGTCAATGTGCATGGACTACCAAGCACTCAACGACGCAAGAACTGCTATCCTCTCCTGATGTTGTTGAACTTGTTAATCAAGTTTGTTCAGCCCCAATCTAACGTAAGAAAATCTTGTGAATTGGTTATCACTTGATCAAGTTATCACGTACGGTAATCAAGAGGAAAATTTTTAAACTCGCTATAGGAACTTCAAATTCATGGTCAAGCCGTTTGGACTTGCATACACTTGAGCGTCATTCATGGCAGGCAATAACATCAAATTGAGCATATCTCTTGATGAATTTGTAACCTGGTACCTCGAAGACATAATAAGGTGTAGTCGTATCATAGAGGAGCATGATGGACATTTTTAAGAATTTGTCGAGGTAATACAAAGAAACATACTACACAAAAATCCCTCAGTGTGACTTTGCACATTGTTTGANCTATCATCAAACCTGGCCGCAGCATTTCCAGATGTTAGGGCAGTTTGTCCAAATCACCCCGCGAAGATAGGACCAGATCTGGCAGTTGAAAAAAGCAAACAGCCAGCCGCCAAGCCAACGATGTGCAACATGGGTCACCCACACTTCTGCAGGCAA
Source organism: Penium margaritaceum (assembly GCA_023375785.1). NCBI lineage: Eukaryota > Viridiplantae > Streptophyta > Zygnematophyceae > Desmidiales > Peniaceae > Penium > Penium margaritaceum. The sequence goes on along the minus strand of SZWC01004774.1, from coordinate 146,125 downwards.
CCGGCCGACCAGACGTTTGATGGTCGACCAACCACTCAAGCGGTTTGCAGTTTCCATGCAAATTTTAATCATCGCAGTTTTTATGAATACTATGAGGACCGCAGTGTTTGCCGATAGTGCAGGTTGAGGGGGGAAAGGGGGTTGCCAGATTTTTTTTCCTCCCAATCAATCCGTAAATTCTACAAAAACCAGAAGGGAGGGAAAATGTCAGAAAACAGGGAAAAAGCGTGATCTTCTTTATGAGGTTTTTGACGGGGGAGAAACACACACACACACACACACACACACACACACACCCAACTAGCCACGCA
>SZWC01004774.1:87818-120535 GCA_023375785.1 Penium margaritaceum | reverse complement strand
GGGGGGGGGGGGGGGATGGGTGGAAGAGAACAACAGCGACGGCGACGGCGACGGCGACGGCAACGGCGGTGGCGATGGTGACGGTGACGGCGAAGGCGACGGTGACAGTGACGGCACGGCAATGTGTATGTGAATGTGAATGTGAATCTGAATGTGACTGTGAATGTGTATGTGAATGTGAATGTGAATGAGACTCTGAATGTTGCGGTGAATCTTGTCGTGAATTTGGATGTGATTGTGAATGTGAATGTGATTGTGAAAGTGAATGTGAATGTGAATGTGGACGTGAGTATGAATGTGAATGTAAAACAAATTTTGATTGTGAATATGAATGTGAAAGAGAATTGTGAACGTGAATGTGAATGGAAATGTGAATGTGAATGGAAATGTGAATGTGAATGTGGACGTAACTGTGATTTTTACTAAGTGTCTGACTCTCCTGCATAGGTGTGAATCTTCTTTACAAGGGCAGTGACAGCAACAATGACAGTGACAGTGACAGCGACAGCAACACCATCAGCAACACCAACAGTGACACCAACATCCGCGTTGGCATCTTCGTGGACATTGACTTTGAAATTGACATCGACATCGACATCGGAGTCAACATCGAAGTCGACATTGACATTGACATTGACATTGACATTGACATTGACATTGACATTGACATCGACATCGACATCGACATCAACGATAGAGCAGACGACATTATGTGATGTGATAGGATGTGATGTGATGTGACAAAATGCGATGTGATGTGATGCAATGATGCAGTGCGATGCAATGCGATTTATGTGATGTGATGTGACGTGTTGTGATATGGTGTGGTGTTCTGTGATATGCTATGATGTGATGCACTATGACAGTGAAAGTGACAGTGACAGTGAAAGTGGCAGTGGCAGTGGTAGTGACATTGACCGTGACGGTGACAGTGACAGTGACAGTGACAGTGACAGTGACAGTGACAGTGGCAGCAGCAGCGGCAGCGGCAGCGGCAGCAGCAGCGACAGCGACACCGACAGCGACAGGGACAGGGACAGCGACAGTGACAGCGACGCCGATGCCGATGCCAAAACCGACAGTGATAGCGACAGCGACAGCGACATCGACATCGACAGTGACAGCGACATCGGCATCAACATTGACGTTGACATTGACATCGACATCATCAACATCGACATTGTCAATAGAGCAAGTGACATGATGATGTGATGTGATGCGATGCCATATGTGTGTGTGTATGTGTGTGTGTGTGTGTGTGTGTGTGTGCGTGTGTGTGTGTGTGTGTGTGTGTGTGTGTGTGTGTGTGTGTGTGTGTGTGTGTGTGTGTGTGTGTGTGTGTGTGTGTGTGTGTGTGCACGTCTGTACATGCGTGTGTTTGTGTGTGATGACAACAGCAACAGTGTTGACGACAGCGACAACAACGGCAACAGCGACGATGATGGTGACGGCGATGGTGACGGTGACGGTGATGGCGGTGACGACGGCGACGGTGACATTGACAGCAACATTGACAGCGACAGTGGTGGCGATGGTGATGTCAACAGTGACAGCGACAGCAATGTCACGTGGTGTGTTGATATGTGCCGTGATGTAAAGGGCTTTATGGCACATGTAAAGTGGAGGTGGAGGTGGAGGTGGAGGTGGAGGTGGAGGTGGAGGTGGTGGAGGTGGAGGGAGGTGGAGGGAGGTGGAGCTATGTTGACCTCGACCTTCGACCTCCCTAGGGAAGTCCAAGGTCTGTGAGGTCGACCTTTGACCCCAGGTCGACCTCCCGACCTCCTCCCCCCCTTGGCACTTGGTTTTTTCTTCTCTTTTGAGACCGTTTCATCCTTCCATGCTTCAAGTGTCATTGAATTCTCATGCAAGTATACATGAATGGAATAGATGAATGCAAGTTATCATATTGGATTTGTAATGTACATTATCTCAAACATATGCATGCAATGTTTTTGGTCATCTGAGAAATTTCTGGTTTTTGTCGACCTTCGACATCGACCTAGTAGGCAGGGAAGTCCAGGTCGACCCCCCGACCTTGAAATCAACCTCGACAAGGGGAGGTCAACATAGTGGTGGAGGTGGAGAGTGGTGGAGGTGCAGGTGGAGGTGGAGGTGGAGGTGGAGGTGGTGGAGGTGGAGGTGGAGGTGGAGGTGGAGGTGGAGGTGGAGGTGGAGGTGGAGGTGGAAGTGGAGGTGGAGGTAGAGGTGGAGGTGGAGGTGCAGGGCGGTGAAGATGGAGGGTGGTGGAGATGGAGGGTGTTGGAGGTGGGGGGTGATGGAGGCAGACAGAGACGTAGACGTGGAAATGTGATGCAACAAAAATATGTGTGTTGTGATGTGAACGATGTCATGGCATGACAAGTGGAGGTGGAAAGTAGTGGAGGTGGAGATGGAGGTGGTGTTGGTGTTGGAGGTGGAGATTTGATGACCCAGCCTATCTTTGGCCACTCGATCCATGCACACATCCAAACCATATGTGTACCACTCGTCGTTGATATACATAACATAGGATTTCGTCAAGTTCCAGTGACCTGTATAGAGTCCCTAGCATGTGGTGTTGGGGTACACTGGGAATCCTGACTGACCATAGCCACCCCGCGGTTCCGGAAGGGTGTCCCTTTGAAGAACCAACCACTTCATCGTGGTTTGAGTGGGTGTGGGTTCAGTCTGCACTAGATGCATTGCATTGTTGAAGCACCGATGGCCGTTAACGTGTTTCGTCGATTAACCATGCAGGATACGTAGTGGACAGTTTGATGTGTCATTGTGTCTAGCTACGTAGAGTAAAGTGAGTCTAGTTTGTGATAGGCATTTTTCATTTACTCCCACTTGCACATCATTGCATACAACACCAACCACTGATCATCTCTTGACAATGCCAACATGATTACCAACTTTTGACATGGCCCAATTGACAGATTTGATGACCCAGCCTATCTTTAGCGACTCGATCGATGCACACATCCAAACCATATGTGTACCACTTTTGTCGTTGACGTACATAACATAGGATGTTGTCAAGTTCCAGTGATCTGCATAAAGTCCCTAGCATGTGGTGTTGGGGTACATTAGGAATACTGACTGGCCATAGCCACCCCGCGGTTCCGGAAGGGTGCCCCTTTTAAGAACCAACCATGTCGTCGTGGTTTGAGTGGGTGTGGGTTCAGTTTGTACTAGATGCATGGCATTGTTGAAGCACCAATGGCCGTTGACGTGTTTCATCGTCTAGCCAAGCAGGATACGTCGTTGTCAGTTTGGTTTGTCGTTGGGTCTAGCTACGTAGAGTAAAGTGAGTCTAGTTTGTGATAGGCTTTTCTCATTCACTCCCAGTTGCACATCATTGCATACAACAACAACCACTGATCATCTCTTGACAATGCCAACATGATTACTGACTTTTGACATGACCCAATTGACAGGTTTGATGACCCAGCCTAACTTTGGCGACTCTATCCATGCACACATCCAAACCATATGTGTACCACTTTTGCCGTTGAAATACATAACAGAGGATGTCGTCAAGTTACAGTGACCTGTGTAGAGTCCCTAGCATCTGGTGTTGGGGTACATTGGGAATCCTGACTGGCCATAGTCACCCCGAGGTTCTGGAAGGGTGCCCCCTTGAAGAACTAACCACGTCGTCGTGGTTTGAGTGGGTGTTGGTTCAGTCTGCACAAGATGCATTGCATTGTTGCAGCACCGATGGCCGTTGACACGTTTCGTTGTGTAGCCATGCAGGTTACGTCGGGCTCAGTTTGGTGCGTTGTTGGGTCGAGCTACGTAGAGTAAAGTAAATCTAGTGTGTGATAGGCTTTTCTCATTCACTCCCAGTTGCACATCATTGCATATAACACCAACCACTGATCATCTCTTGACAATGCCAACATGATTACCAACTTTTGACATGACCCAATTGACAGATTTGATGACCCAGTCTATCTTTGGGGACTTAATCCATGCACACATCCATACCATATGTGTACCACTTTTGTCGTTGACATACATAACATAGGATGTCTTCAAGTTCCAATGACCTGTATAGAGTCCGTAGCATGTGGTCTTGGGGTACATTGGGAATCCTGACTGGCCATAGCCACCCCGCGATTCTGGAAGGGTGCCCCTTTGAAGAACCAACCACGTCGTCGTGGTTTGAGTGGGTGTCGGTTCAGTCTGCACAAGATGCATTGCATTGTTGAAGCACCGATGGCCGTTGACGTGTTTCTTCGTCTAGCCATGCAGGATACGTCGTGGTCAGTTTGGTGTGTCGTTGGGTCTAGCTACGTGGAGTCAAGTGAGTCTACTTTGTGATAGATATTTCTCATTCACTCCCACTTGGACATCATTGCATTCAACACCAACCACTGATCATCTCTTGACAATGCCAATATGATTACCGACTTTTGACATGACCGAAATTACAGATTTGATGACCCACCCTATCTTTGACGATTCGATCCATGCACACATCCATACCATATGTGTACCACTTTTGTCATTGACATACATAACATAGGATGTCGCCAAGTTCCAGTGACCTGTATAGAGTCCCTAGCATGTGGTGTTGGGGTACATTGGGAATCCTGACTGGCCATAGCCACCCCGCGGTTCCGGAAGGGTGCCCCTTTGGAGAACCAACCACGTCGTCATTGTTTGAGTGGGTGTCGGTTCAGTCTGCACTTGATGCATTACATTGTTGAAGCACCAATGGCCGTTGACGTGTTTCGTCGTCTAGCCATGTAGGATACGTCGTGGTCAGTTTGGTGTGTTGTTGGGTCTAGCTAAGTAGAGTAAAGTGAGTCTAGTTTGTGATAGGCATTTCTCATTCAATCCCACTTGCACATCATTTCATACAACACCAACCAGTGATCATCTCTTGACAATGTTAACATGATTACCAAATTTTGACATGACCCAATTGACAGATTTGATGACCCACCCTATCTTTAGCAACTCGATCCATGCACACATCCAAACCATATGTGTACCACTTTTGTTGTTGACAAACAGAATATAGAATGTGTCAAGTTCCAGTGATCTGTATAGAGCCCCTAGCATGTGGTGTTGGTGTACATTGGGAATCTCGACTGGCCATAGCAACCACGCGGTTCTGGAAGGGTGCCCCTTTGAAGAACCAACCACGTCGTCGTGGTTTGAGTGGGTGTCGGTTCAGTCTGCAATAGATGCATTGCATTGTTGAAGCAAGGATGGCCGTTGACGTATTTCATCCTCTAGCCATGCAAGATAGGTCATGGTCAGTTTGGTGTATTGTTGGGTCTAGCTACGTAGAGTAAAGTGAGTATAGTTTGTGATAGGCCTTTCTCATTCACTCCCACTTGCACATCATTGCATACGACACCAACCACTGATCATCTCATGACAATGCCATGATTACAAACTTTTGACATGACCCAATTAACATATTTGATGATCCAGCCTATCTTTGGCGTCTCGATCTATGCACACATCTATACCATATGTGTACCACTTTTGTCGTTGTCATACATAACAGAGGATGTCGTCAAGTTCCAGTGACCTGTGTAGAGTCCCTAGCATGTTGTGTTGGGGTACATTGGGAATTATTACTGGCCATAGCCACCCCGCGGTTCCGGAAGGGTGCCCCTGTAAAGAACCAACCACGTCGTCGTGGTTTGAATAGGTGTCGGTTCAGTCTGCACTTGATGCATTACATTGTTGAAGCTTCGATGGCAGTTGACGTGTTTCGTCATTTAAGCATGCAGGATACATTGTGTTCAGTTTGATGTATTGTTGTGTTTAGCTATGTAGAGTAAAGGTAGCCTAGTTTGTGGTAGGCATTTCTCATTCACTCCCACTTGCACATCATTGCATACAACACCAACCAGTGATCATCTCTTGACAATGGCAACATGATTACCAACTTTTGATATGACCGAATCGACATATTTGATGATCCAGCCTATCTTTGGTGTCTCGATCCATGCACACATCCATACCATATGTGTACCACCTTTGTCGTTGTTATACATAACAAAGGATGTCGCCAAGTTCCAGTGACCTGTATAGAGTCCCTAGCATGTGATGTTGGGGTACATTGGGAATCCTGTCCGGCCATAGCCACCCCGCATTTTCGAAAGGGTGCCCTTTTGAAGAACCAACCATGTTGTCATGGTTTGATTGGATGTGGGTTCAGTCTGCACTACATGCATTGCATTGTTGAAGCATCGATTGCCGTTGACGTGTTTCGTCGTCTAACCATGCAGGATACGTCGTTGTCAGTTTGATGTGTCGTTGTGTCTAGCTAGGTAGAGTAGAGTGAGTCTAGTTTGTGATGGGCATTTCTCATTCACTCCCACTTGCACATCATCGCATACAACACCAACCACTGATCATCTCTTGACAATGCCAACATGATGACCAACGTTTGAAATGACCCAATTGACAGATTTGATGACCCAGCTTATCGTTGGCGACTGGATTCATGCACACATCGATCCCATATGTGTACCACTTTTGTCGTTGACATACATAACATAGGATGTCGTCAAGTTCTAGTGCCCTCTATAGAGTCCCTAGCATGTGGTTTTGGGGTACATCGAGAATCTTGACTGGGCATAGCCACCTCGCGGTTCCAGAAGGGTGATTCTTGAAGAACCAACCATGTAGTCGTGGTTTGAGTGTGTGTCGGTTTAGTCTGCACTTGATGCATTGCATTGTTGAAGCACCAATGGCCATTGACGTGTTTCGTCGTCTAGCCATGCAGGATATGCTGTGGTCAGTTTGGTGTGTCGTTAGGTCTAGCTACATAGGGTAAAGTGAGTCTAGTTTGTGATAGGCATTTCTCATTCACTCCCACTTGCACATCCTTTCATACAACACCAACCAGTGATCATCTCTTGACAATGCCAATATGACTACCAACTTTTGACATGACCCAATTGACAGGTTTGATGACCCAGCCTATCTTTGGCGACTCGATCCATGCACACATCCATACCATATGTGTACCACTTTTGTCATTGACATACATAACATAGGATGTGGTCAAGTTCCAGTGACCTGTATAGAGTCCCTAGCATGTGGTGTTGGGGTACATCGGGAATCCTGACTGGCCATAGCCACCCCGCGGTTCCGGAAGGGTGCCCCTTCGAAGAACCAACCACGTCGTCGTGGTTTGAGTGGGTGTCGGTTCAGTTTGCACTAGATGCATGGCATTGTTGAAGCACCGATGGCCGTTGACGTGTTTCTCACTGTAACCATGCAGGATACGTCGTTGTTAATTTGGTGTGTCGTTGGGTCTAGCTACGTAGAGTAAAGTGAGTCTAGTTTGTGATAGGCATTTCTTATTCACTCCCACTTGCACATCATTGCATACAACACCAACCATTGATCATCTCTTGACAAAGCCAATATGATTACCAACTTTTGACATGACCCAATCGACAGGTTTGATGATCCAGCCTATCTTTGGTGACTCGATCCATGCACACATCCATACCATATGTGTACCACTTTTGTTGTTGACATACATAACATAAGATGTCGTCAAGTTCCAGTGACCTGTGTAGAGTCCCTAGCATGTGGTGTTGGCATACATTGGGAATCCTGACTGGCCATAGCCACCCCAAGGTTCCAGAAGGGTACCCCGTTGAAGAATCAACCACGTCGTTGTAGTTTGAGTGGGTGTTGATTCTGTCTGCATCAGATGCATTGCATTGTCGAAGCACCGATGGCTGTTGACGTGTTTCGTTGTCTAGCCATGCAGGATACGTCGTGGTCAGTTTGGTGTGTCGTTGGGTCTAGTTACGTAGAGTAAAGTGAGTCTAGTTTGTGATAGGTGTTTCTCATTCACTCCCATTTGCACATCATTGCATACAACACCAACCACTGATCATCTATAGACAATTCCAACATGATTACCAACTTTGGAAATGACTCAATTGACAGATTGGATGAGTCACTTTGATGAGTCAACCACTTTGATCAGTCATGTCCATCTCATCATTGGACAATGCCAATATGATCAACTTCACTCGCATGAGGTAAGCAAGGTAAGGAGGTCAGTGCTGTCTTCAAATGCTCCTTTTCAGTCAATATGATGCTTAGAAGCATTGACCCAATAACCCAAGTTGGTTGTTTGATGACGAGTTAGTCAACGCCATAAAAGTAGTGCAATTACCTTTAGAGTGTACAAATGTATTATGACATATAACAAAAACACTTACAATGAATACTTACAAAGCACAATCAGGGTACTAGACATCTACGTTTAGCTATATAGAAATGCAGGAGAATGTAGACATTATAATAATCAATTACACTTGGGAATTTTAGTTTGACCCAATAGAATGTAGTTTAATCATACTAGACGTAAGATGCATAATGGCATTATAAGCATATTTGACATATTAAGCATATAGACACACTTAGACAACTAGGTTACATGCATATTGACATTTAGACATAACCATATGGGATGAATTCTATCCACACTACACATAGATAACATATTACCGTTTTAAGCATATTAGACATATTAAGCATATAGACACACATGTATCACTACATACATGCATATTGGCATTTTAGTCATAACCCATTATGATGTAACATAGTCATGATACACACAATTAGCATACTAAGTTTAAAAGTATATTAGACATATGAAGCTTATTGACACACAAATACACTACATCACATACATACATGCATTCTACTACTATATAAGCACAGTTTTGTATCGGCATTATGAACATAATGACCATGATGCCATCGTAAAAACGGTACCATCATGAAGCGTGTACCAAAATTCATATACCAACATAAGATGCTTATTGTCACATTAAGGAAATATACTTATCCAACAGTAGCCACAATTGTAATGTACAACAATGTACACATACACAATGAAGATCCTTCGTGCCTAATTACAATAATCACGAAGGATGCAAAAATGAGAAAATAAATGCCATAAAGAAGAATTCACAAGAGAAACATCTTCAAATAATAAACATTGGAACATATCAAGTACGCCATATATTTACACCTCTTCTTTGAACTTCATGTCAAACACTTGCACCAATAGACACATTAATACAATAGAACTCACTTTAAGATTACGTTGCAAGAACCTAAACCCTACAAAGCAACACAGTTTACAATGAAGACACTTTGTCACCCAAATTTACACTGATAGTTTATATGCATGTCTACACTTCACATACACTACATGTATATACCTCAATTGGCAACTTTAATGAGAACATAACACAAAATAAGGTTACTATGTAACCCAAAAAAAGAATTTATACGTTGATACAAACATAACGGTAGAGAAGTAACACATTTTTGTGATGAAGAACTCAGTTTCAAGTCAACATGACTTTTACCCTTTATTCCACCATAACACAACCTAGTTTCTCTTAACTTACCGGGATGACATCGTCGATAGTCTTGTTCGTCATGAGCGGAACGAGCGAGCCTCAAGAAAATAGAAACGAAAAGTAAAAAAAAAGAAGTGATTGTAATGAGGTTACTATGTAACCCAAAAAGTGATAGCAATAAGGTTACTATGTAACCCAACAAACACAATTTGCAATAAAGATACTTTGTCACCCAAAATTTACACGGATAGTTCATATTGTTGTATACACTTCACATACACTACAAATATATACCTCAATTGACAACTTCCATGAGAACATGACACGAAAAAAGACTTCATACATTGATACACATATAACGGTAGACTAGTAACACATTTTTATGATGAAAAACTCACTTTCAAATCAACATGACGTTTACTCTTTACTACACCATAATACAACCCAGTCTCTCTGAACTTCCCGGGATGACGTCGTCGATTGTCTTGTTTGTCGATGCGCGGAATGAGCGAGCCTCAAGAAAATAGAAGCGATAAAAAAAGTGATCACAATAAGGTTACTATGTAACCTAACAAAGCGATCATCGCTCCCTCGCGATTCTTGCGTGGGAGCGATGTCCGCATGCAGTTTTTTTTTCATGCTTGCTCGTCGCATGCCGCGAGCGAGCATGATTTTCACCTGGGCTTTTGAGTATTTTTTTTGCCGCTACCAGGCGGATCAGAGTCACACTTTGCGTTTTATGGGTATATGAGCTATTTGGCCCTTGTGAAATTCTTTTGAATACCTTACTGTCATTCACATTTGTGCAGATTAATGTTCTTAGTTTGCCCATGTCTCACATAAAAAACTTCATTCACACCAGAATTACATGTCGAGACATATGAAGCATGATTTTCCTTCCGGAAAGAGAAACTTTCCCACCAAATTCCTCATCCAAAACATTCAACAACGATAAAATAGAGGGAAATATAGATGGCACTAAAAAGCAAATGAAAAAGGGGACACATATGGTTGAAAATGCGTTAACAATGATGTTTCTTGGGTAGTAAAAGATCTTGCACATAACAAGCATTAGCCACACCTCACCCATGTCATGTGCTAAGTGTATGGAATTTTCTCCTCATGAATGTAAAGAAAGGAATCTGCAAAGTATTGTAACGGAAAGTACAATACCTTTGAAACATGTACTTCCAACATGTTCAAGGTACAGCACGCTTCCCAACAACACATATCAATATGACATGCAAACTTAAATCAAGGGGAATCTCTCATCATAATAGTGGGAAATCTTTCATGCATAGTGAAGCACCTTCATGCTTTGAGGCATGGGATACTTTCTATTGGCAATGTGAAAGGGCTAAATAGCCAAGAAATCCACGCGCCCAAAGAGTTGACCGTGCCATTTCTATGAGCAGAATTTTATGTTTGCCATGTCCAGCACTCTAAAGTATACGAACGAAGTATCTGGCTCGCTCGCCTTGCTCGATCATTGAAATGCGTTGCTGATTGAGCATGACGAAGATGGCCATGAGACCGTCTCTCGATCGCCACTCTCGCTCCCTCGCGAGATTGCGATCGAGCGGTGAAACCCCACCCCTCCCCTCCCACCCCCCCCCATTTGCTTCTCCAAATCGATCGCGGCTGCGCGAAAACATGTGTCCAATATTTTGTCTCTGCATGCAAACCCCCCCCGTTCACTATAAAAACTGGGTTCAAACCCTACCTTGAATTACATTCGGGGTTAAGGGTTTTATCTTTGCGCGGGCACCTATTGGGCCTCGCCGCCCCACCGTAGTGGGGCCCATCCTGTTCCTTTTCAACACATGGGGTGTCTTGGACCTCCCATCCAAACCCCACGCAAACCCCTCCTTGGAACAGTCACAAACCCCTCAAAAGAGGGTTTGTGACTGTTTAACTGAAATAATATCACCAGTCCACCGCCGCATTGTATGCAACGTCGAGATGGTGTTTGCGCGCCCTTTTCTTGTTGTTGGATACCTCGTTGCTTTTTTTCGACTTATGGGTGTTTTAGATTTAAAGCACGAAATTAATGGATACGGCGTTGTTAAAGAACGGTTACTAGATATATCAGATCTATTAGGAATTCTCTGCATACATGGTCTCACCCGCGAATGTGAAAAGTGAAGTTTTTTGGCAATGAACCCCATGGAAACCCCACATGTGGAAGATGAGTTTATTCTATGGCTAATTTGGATACCTTTTTCTATTATTTGATTTGCTTGATGTAGTGCTCATATGTTTCATATTGGACATAGAACACGGTGGTTGAGAAGAGCCTGTGAGCTTGTGGAAAAAGGCTCATGGCCAAGGCTAGGTTTGCGGTGAAGTTATGGAGTCATGGAGTAAAAAACTGGATGTTTAAACCCCGGATCGAGGAGCCCAGGTTTCAGCGTAAACTCCTCGATTTTATCATGTATTATTCCATGATTATATCCTTCTCCATTTTACATACATTCTTGGTGAACTCAGATGTAACACCCGGGAACCACTGGTGTAAAGGTAGCCTTGGCGGCTGATTGGATGTCAACCACGGCTAACAACAACACTTGATCGGTGTGTGGCGGGTTCTTCTCCGCCGTTCTCAGCAGCGCGGATGTCCTTTCATCGAAGCCGGATGTCTGCCGGAAGCAGTTTTCACGCAGGCGGCGGCGCAACAGCTGCGCCCCGCCGATGTGCGTTTCCCCCTGATGGGAAGACGAAACGGCACGAGCAGGTGTGAAGGAACCGGTGCGAGCGAGGAAAAAACAACGAAGGTTGGGGAGACACCATTGCCGGCCTTCTTTCAGAGTCGTTTATAGGAGCTTGGTTTCATCATCCCCTGCGCTACCATGCAACCCAACCCACCCAGGAAAGCTCTATGTTGCAGCGAGAAAAGCTTCGCTGGGTGCCATCAGAGTCCCTCGCTGAGCTACGAGTCGCACAACCAACAAGTCGCAGCCATAGAACCTCATTGGCCGCGAAATATTGTGTTGCGATGTACATCGACAACGTGCCGGGATCCGCTCTTGATGTCCAAAGAGCAACCTCAGCTAAACGTCTCCTCGCAGATTTTTGCAAGGTATTCCACTCTCTTTGGCAGAGTTTGGCCGGCATGCTGAGCTGCACCGCGTTTCTGCCACAAAAAGACCGCAGTGTGCTCCTATTTCCTCAGATCCACCTCCGCACCCTGAGACACACCTTAGTACACTGTGGAAGCTCTAAGTGGCCCTCCTTCTCGTGCTGGAATACTTTCTGAACCCACGCAGTGTGCTCTTCAAGAGAATTCAAAGACTCTTCCGACATGGGAGCGAGATTCTCCGTTCAGCGGTTTCTCACTCCCATTTACCGCACATTGGCTGATCCCGTAATCAGGCTTGCTGTTGCCTCTCTGGCGCTCGCATTCGGGATCCGCATCGTCTACTTCCCTTGCGCCAGGAACAAGGCGGCACTCCTGAACGACATAAAGACGGTGGTGTGCTACGACCACTTCATGTCGCGAAAGCTTTCTTGGACCAAACAGAGCATCACGAACGAACAGTGCACACTAGCCTGGACTGAAAAGAAGAAGTTTTACAGGAAGAGTGCGGAAACGATCAGAAAGAAGGCAGCAGCAGCAGCAGCAGCAGCAGCAGCAGCAGCAACAGCAGCAACAGCAGCAACACCAGCACCAGTAACAGCGGCAGTAGCAACAGCAGCAGAAGCAGCAGCAGCAGACAAAGCAGGGAAAACACAAAGCCAATAAGTAGCACATGCAGGCGCAAGCAACAGTGTGGGGGGAATTTTGAGTGTTGCGGTGTGATGACGACTTGCACTGAGCGTATCAGACACAGGTGCTAGAGGCAGGCCAGTACATGCTTGTGTGGCGCTTCATTCATTCACTACACATTATGCAGTGTGCTATTGTTCAAAGCGTATTCCATCAATCTCAGCACATGGATGAGCATTCGGAAAGCCTATCATGGTACCTTAGGTTTTAGATATGGGGACCCTCAGCTGTGACCTAATGCGTTCTACTGCACTGGCCAAGCATACCATGCAATGCAAGTGAAGGCAAAGTGTGTCAGGATCTAGAGTCTGGATATGGGTATACCACATGTGCACCATCAAAGAAGCAATACAAGCATCGAGTACAATGCAAGTTGGAAGCAAAGTGGCTCTCAGAATGTGTACCAGACAGCAACACATTGCCACAATATGTGAGAATGTTTCACAAGTGTGTACTCATGACACAACGTATAAAATCGTGTTTTTAGACACATGTATGGAAAATGAGCCAATGAGTAGTCTAGGTGTTATGCACGTAGCCTGCGAGGATTTATTACTGCTCGTGTAGTGATCCAGAGCAGTTTTCACCAAGTGGGTTAAGCGAGAAGCACCTGCTAGGAGTTAAAGGGATTGATTAAAAAAAAAAAAAACTATCAAACTATAAACTGCTAAAAAATCAAAAGTCATTAGAGTGGTGAATCCGTGGCTGAATCCCGATTCTGGCCCCATGATGACATTGGATTTGAACATAGTTCCTTGCACCCTTTTTTTAAGGAGTTCGTNAGTAAAGAATCACTATCTGAAGTGAACTCAACCTTGATATGCACGTACAAGAACTTTCATGAAGTTTCTCCTGTTGGGCATAACTCATGTGCATCTTTTTGATAAGGTTGAACGGATATCATGTACTGATGCACATGCACTGCCAGTTTGTTGTAGAAATTCAATGGTGATTTTTCATTCCTCTGTAGCTTCATATTCTTCCACCATGTAGGCCAGTTGTTGTAACGAGTTTTTGATAGCAACAGATATGTGATATGTATTGCTCGTTCAAGCCGTCCATGTTAATCAGACCATCTTTCCCCTGTCTAACTTGTATTCTCTGACACCTCACCATTCTGCCATGGAGCGCAGGTGGCTCTCACATAGAAAGGAAATGATGCTTTTGCATGTCATCCATTCAACACCGCTCCATTATGTTTTCTTCGACCGTGCACCTGCAATCCTCCATGCTGCCAAAATCCATGCCCCATGCCCAACTCTGGAAAAACTTCATTTTCCTTATTCTCTCAACCCACTGCTGGTTCCCCCCTGATATTGATATGTAAGGATGGCCCGGTTAGACCCTGCAAGTGATCAAGTGGAGTTGCGTGGTAGTGGAATACATTATTAAAAGCATTAACCTCCGCCAAAGGGGAAGGCTATTCAAACCACACACCAAAGTTGCAATAGCGGGAACACAAGCTATGGCTGACCTCTTTTTGGGAGATACTCAGGTGGGCCTGACTATCACAAACAACATTTCCTGCTCACAAACTGAGAAACCGTAGTTCAAGGAACCAAGGATTCACGAAGTTCATCACTTCTGTGTCATTAAGTGCGTCCACTTCCTTGCAGTTATGATATGAATCCTGTTTAGCTTCCATGCAGGAAATCCTGGGTCATGCCTGCATCAAAATTATCCATGTGAGAACCCCAGGAATTGGGGTCAGGAGACAAGAATGTTCTGCAAACCCCAACCTGAGTGAAGTGGACGCGACCATCCTTGTGCAATGAGGACATGAAAAAAACTACTGTTATGGGAAATCAAGCTGATAGACCATGGCAGCGAGTGCCATCCAGAAAGGCGGGAGAGTCTCATAACATCATGGGCGAGAGCCTCAGACGAGATGATGCAATGTGCACTGTAGCGAGAAAAGAAGTGAAGAGATACCAACCAGCTGAGTTGCAGCTGGTAGAAAAATGAGGCTTTCAAGCACAGGTATACATCACTGACACATAACAACAAAACACGGGAGAGACAGAGCATTTCCCGTGAAGGACAGGACAACGGGAGCTCCCCCCTCCCACCTGTAGGTGGGTCGGGGGAGGGGGGGCTCAACCTAAGGAATAATGTACACAAAAATTGATTGCAATTACATTGTTGAAAACTTACTGGATAAAAAAATCTCATTTGAGACTACTTTCAACAGATAGCATCATCAATTCACAACCCCTGTTTTTTTTTGGGATGATTTTGCATAAATGCTTCTTTATAAAGCACCATGTTACGCAACAAAGACATGTTTTGCGGAGGTAATGTTTCTTTATCTGACATGAATAAGAGAAACAAAGAAAAAAATGCACACATATTTCCACAAAAAACATCTTAAATTTCAGATGAGTGAGACATCCTAGAGAATACTATTGTTACAAAAAATCCAAAGATGACAACGAAAGTGTAATGATAGAAAGACAAGACTCATAAATAAATCAATAAATCCCGCAATGCTCACACATGTGGCTCTAGCATGCTGCCACAGACTGTCGGCGGGAGCAACCGAGTGCTCTTGGATTTTAGACCCTCACACACTGTGGTTTTGTCCAATCCGCCAGAATCTTCATGTGGCATCATGAATCATCCAATGGTGAATGCTTAAGGAGCCCAAAAACCACACCACCTCCCTGATATCCATCTTACCTTCCTTCCAATCTCTTTGTCTCATACCCACATTCAAAGACATTGTGACATGCTAGTGCAAATCTAAAATGCTGGACATAGTCCATTTTCTCACCAACATCCTGAAAAAAGCCAAAGCAATTGAGTACGTAAACATAAAAAAAACTTGCCTTAATTCCGAGAACATCATTCACACTCTACATGCAATTCTGATATAGTTATTGCTCTGCTTGAATTTTCTGAATTCCTTCTCATCTTTCCCTCTATGATGGGTTGAGAATCATCACCAAAATTCCATCATAGAAGGCAAGGCAATTCTATTACATGCATATGGAAGTTCTTTATTTGATGAGGGCTACTTTGGAATGGTCAATTCAGTTTTATGGTTTTCACATCCTCTTTTAAGGTAGTGCTGATGGAAAAAATGGCAAGTGGGGCATGCCATTCTGTGGTACAGCCCGCATTCCACCAGGCTATGCTTGAGCCACGTGGAGTAAGCGGGTCTTTTGTGAACTCATGGAATCCAAGCCCGTGGGCTGTTTAAATTTCATGTCAGTGCGTTCATGGTAAAATTATTAACCCTAGGGTCTCTCAATCAGCACGCCATCACAGAAAATGGAGGGAAGGAGAACCTGATTTTGCAATTATGTTGTAGTACATGATATGGTGATTTCATGCGTTGAATGAAATTACAAGAAGATTATTGTTTTTATTTTCTTTTCTCTTTCCCTCAATGATATTCGTTTCACAGAATATCGCCCCAACGGAAGTTTTTTGTGTTTTGCCAGTAGAACGTAGATGTTTAACATGTTGATGTTGCAGAGCAAAAGACGAGTTATGAAAATGGGAAACTTCAGTTATTTATGATTAGTCGTAACTGTAACTTGATGACAAGTGTCTGAAGTTTTTAGTGGATGTAAACAAGAGTGGAATACGAATGAGTTTCTTGGGCATTCGACTCAAGAATGCGGCTCAGGATGTGTGGGTGGCTGCTTAAAGAAACACAACCAAGAATTCAGGGGATTCCACTAATTTTGAGACACTTCATTATGAATTCCATACACAGTCAAGATTATGACTGACCAGTGCCAAAACATTGATATGGTTTGTGGTAATATTTTTTGCCAGTCTTGAAAGTTGTCAAACCTGTCAGAACCGTCTGAAACAGAACACCATTCAGTACAGCTGGTCAAAATGCACTCGGCCAATTGACGTAAAACTAGGGAGGTCTTCGTGCGGTGGGTAATGAGTTTAAGGATGCTTCTCACTTGTATATACCAGGGATGAAACAATTTCCCCCCTCCTATGCTTAGACACAACGTCCTGGTGTGTCACAAGATGTAGGTCAAGTTCAACAAAAATAGCCGTGGATATGTTTATTGACATCCCATAGGTTTTAATAGGGCTCCCAACCATTCTGCAAGGCATCAGAGCCCTGCAACTGGAAAATATGATATTTCAGTTTCCCCCATTTTTGGTGTCCAAGGATGTCTTTAGCCTTGTACTCCATGCCCACGTACTCCCTACGCATGCATTGTATGGCTCCTTCATCCATCGCCACGATGAGCTGTTAGAGCAGATCATCATTAAAGCTTTTAAATTTTGACCGATTTTGGTAATGATCTAAGGAAATTCAATGTTTTTGGCCAGTGCCTCCTTCCATCACGCTAGGTGTCACCTCAGCAGGGAGAGGCAGAGAAGAGAAACTGATGGAGCCCACGGGGTCAGTTCTCTGATCTTCTGTCAGAGCCGTACAAGTCGCCGGAGCCATGCCATTGGATGAAAAACCTGATGCTTTTGCTGCTTTGGATGCAAGGAGAGCGACATGAAGGTTTTGCTGCTATCCCTTCATACATGAATTCTTTGTGGGGTTATTGCTTCTTGTTGATGGACACACTCACTCTTTTTGCTATTGTTTTCTCAAGGATTACAATCCTTGAGACGGTAGACATGCATGAAAGACTTGTGTAAGATTATCACATAGGAGTAAAGCCATCAGTTGCCCCTCCAGGACTTTTTTTTATTTGATACCAAGTGTTACACCAAGTGGAACGTAGATGGTGAAAATGTAGAAGTTGTGGAGAAAAACATTGCATAGGAAAATGGGAAACTTTAGAGAATTGTAAAAAGCAGTAACTGTACTTTGATGAAAAGTGTCATACATGTTGAGTGCATACATACATGAGTGGAAACAAGAATGAGGCATACTCGGTGTTGCCTTCTAGATGTACACAAGTCCCTAAACTCCGTGAGTGTGCATTATATCATTACATTTGTGGCCCACCACGTGTTAACCTCAGGATTTTTATGCCGCTCAGTTGGCTACGTGTCTTGACCTCCAGTGTTATGATTATGAATGTTTCTACAAGTTTTAAAATTCATAGAGATTTCAACAGGTTTATCACAAACTGTCACACCTCAATGGTTTGATACTATTTGAACGATTGCTTGAAAGAATTCTAGAAAGATTTTACAATAGAATTTTACAAAGACACACCTCAATATTCTTAAAACCCGCCAAGACTCAACATATGCTTCATTCTGTTTCTCACTTTTGAATACATGCACTCCATATGTCCTGCAGTTTTCATCCAAAAAAAGTTAATTCTAAACACAAGTTATCCAAGTTTCCCAATTCATTTATTCATTTTCTGCTCTGCACCTCATCCCTGTTAGCCATCTTCGTTCCGCTTGGCGTAGCACTTGGTACCAGAGCGCAATGACAATGGAGGAACAGCCAATGCATACACTCCACGGCAAGATCCTTGCACAATTCCTCAGCGCATCTCCACCTTCCACAAGCTCGCAGAATTTGTGACAACGATGGTGAATGGAGTGAGTGCACCTGGAAACAAGTAGCAGTAATCAAGAAAAACTCCGGCGATGGAGGATCAACAGCACATAGGCAACGGCGCTCTCTGGGTAGACCTGACAGCAACGACCAGCTTCATGGAAAATAGTGTAATGCTGATGAATTTGACAGCCAATCTGGTGATGGAACCCTCAAACACGGTGAATCCTTTGCCTCCGTTGTTGCTCTTCAGGGTGACACCTGGCAAGATGGGAGGCATTGTCTGACAAGCTCGCATTACAGAGGATTTGTACCAGAACCTGTCGGGATTCAAGAGCCTTAACACCCGCCTGCTCTAAAAACTCACAGTGGCAGAAAAATGTGCGTGCACAGGATTTAGTACTCACCAAGATAAAAAACCAGCTCTCGAGTGAGCCCCAAAGTTGACTTGCACTTCCTGGGCCGTTCGATCGTGAAAATTCCAAAACATCCACGATCTGGATGTGGCGAATGGGTTTGGAGGTGCAATGCACTGCTGCTGAGCTCAACAACAAACAGATTAAATTTGACATCATGGCCTTGCTTTTACGTGGCACAAAATAAGTTGGTGGTCTGATCTAAAGGCCATCTAGTGGTTGCACGAGCCTGGTGGAGCTAAATCAACAGCTCATGCAACCGCTCTCACATCGTTGACCGCATGCATTCTACCTCTCAAGTGGATCAATCCAATGTGGCACACCTTACTGTTTCTATCGGAAAACCTGATGGTATTCAAACGTGCCATGCATGCATGCATGCTTTGGAGAAATGAACAAGAAGTCAGACGCATGGTAGAGATTTTAGTGCTTACATTAGTAGTTCAGCGTGGCAGACTATACTCAAAATTTCTGCAAAATCATTACCACAACAATGAGCTAAAGCTCCATATCAGATGAGCAATAACAGTATTTGGAATCCAAGACAACTTTCTTCAAACGATCACAGCAACTGATTGCATCAACATCGCTGACTAGATAGCTTACAGATATGAATCAAGTGAGTGTCGATACAAACACCACAATCCATATCATGGCGGCAGAAAGTCACAATCGTAGTTGACAGAAACCTTATCTCCAACGGGAATTGGCGCCGCTGATCAATGCAATAAATGGTTGCTGGTCTTATTGGAAGCACATAAACATAACGTGATTTTCAAAAAACATATAAGCATGGCAAAATGGAGGGATTTGATATAGAATGATTATGATTTTGAGAAACGGCAAAGGGAAGGAGTAGACGGTGAGCCTCCGGTCCGGCCCAAGATTACAAGCTGACTGGTTGCCCATCTATATGATCCACATCGTTGTAGACACGGGGTTCCTCCGACCGCAACGTTTGAGGAGGGGTAGGAGGAGGACGATTTCACAATACAGCCTTGAGTAGAACCAAGGGGTTATAAAAGTTGTAATGATGCGTAAAAATTACTCGATGGAGGAGCTTCTCACAGTTTTGTCAGCAATGACATGGTTTGGAAGCTGGGTTTGAACATCAAGCCAGGGGTGTTTGAAGGAAAAAACGAGGACTGACGCCTTTAGATCCGGCTTCTTTAGGAATTACTGCGACTGCAAATTGGAGAGCTATAGGATGTTATGGTATGGAGGACTTTCTCAATGATTAACCACAATATCAAATTGTGAGATTTTCTTAAACCGGCACAATCCACTGATAGATTGGAGCAGTAGCAAAGTCTTTGTTAGAATTTATGACAAGAAACGACACCTCCCCCTCATCAAGTGACCCACGACACAGTTGCGGTTACAGGGTGGAGCAAAGGGAGGAGGAGTAGAGGAAGTTGAAGCAAAAAAGGAACTACGTAGGTAGTTGCAATCACTTGACGTGGCCAAGCAGTACTTGCGACACAAAGCAGAAGCGTGACCAGTCCATGTAGAGTGAAAGGAAATGAGGATTGCTATAGTGAAAACAAAACCATCAACCTCATTGGCCCCGATAACTGAAAAAATCTTAGCCATTCCCTGAGGAGTCCTGGTTGAGAAATTTGAAGGTGTTTTACTTGACGAACTGCCTAAAGATCTATCTCCACATTGCAGAGTCAATCATCACATAGACCTGAATTTGGCAGCAGGTTAACGGTCAAGCAGACCTATCAGATGAGGAAACACCAACTCAACGAGCTCATAAAACAGCAAGATGAGATGCTCGGTCTGGAGTTCATCAAACCTTCCACGTAACCCTATGTCGCATCTGTACCTTGTGTGAAAGATGAAAATGAAAAGAGGAAGATGTGCATGGATTACGCTGTATTGAAAGACATCACCACCAAGAACCACCATTCACTTTCGTAAGAAGATGAGAATTTGACCAACTCCGTGGACAAGAGTTTTCACCAAACTTGACCTATGTTGTAGCTACAATCAGATCAACTTATTTGATATGAACATTGAGGAGACAGCATTTTGCACCAGGTATGGGCACTTTGAGTTCATGGCTATGCTTTTTGAACTCACTAACACCCCACGCAACATTCATGGCGGTCATGAACGGCATCTTTTGGGCCGTACATCAACAACGTTGTTGTTGTTGTTTATCTTGATGCCATCCTAGTGTACAGTTGCACCTTGGAGGAATACAAAGGACATCTCTGAAAAGTTATCGATACTTTGCAAAGACATTTCTATAGAAAAATCTCAAAGTGCGACTTTGGTTGCGGTTTGATTGAGTTTTTAATCCACACCACCGGTGGCGGATGGATAACAATGGATGCAAAGAAAGTCAAAACGGTCGCTGATTGGTTGATGCCAACCAACGTTTGGAACGTCGTGATGTTTTTGGGATTTTGCAACTATTACCATCGATCTGTAAAGGACTTCTCTCAAGTGTCAGCACTTCTCTTTGATGTCACTCATAAAGCTATTGAGAGGAGCTGGGGAGATAGAAAACAAGATGTGACCATCTCTTTGAGAAACGATCTGACCTCGGTGCCAACCTTATGATTGGCAGATCAAACGGTGGACTACATCCTGGCCACCAATGCGTCTGATCAAGCTATTAGAGCCATTTTTCAAGAAAGTCTATGCAGACTGAAACAACCGGCTGTGGATAACAACCGGTTGCCTATGTTTCAAGAAAGACTATGCAGACCGAAACTGAGTTACGCTGTGCATGAGAAAGAAATATTTGTGGTCGTGCACATGTCCAAAAGTTGCGGTGCTATATGGAATTCTGAAGATGTTTGGTCTACATCCACCAAAAGGTACTAAAAAATCTAAAAAATCTTTGAAATCTGAGCCATCAACAAACTCAATGGACGATGTTCCTCGAATCCAACCTTGACAACAACATCGAGTACTGACACGGAAAAACAAATCCAGCAAATGATCTAAGTCGACGACCAGACATAATGGCTGAGATGATTACGTTTCTTACCAAAAAAGACCTGTATCTTGCAAGTTTGTGTGCAATGGGGTACGAGGAGTCTGGCGGATATGAAAAGATCAAGTTCTGGTTTGACGACCCCTCTCAGAGATAGTGACTCACTTGCCAGGTTTTTTACCACGAAATGAAGAGATGCAAATGATGTTGTTGGAGGAGTGTCATGACACTAGTCCAGGTGGACGCTTTGGCGATGACAAGATGCTCAAGAAGAAGACAAAGTAATGTTAGTGGGACCGCACGCTGACCTACGTGGCAGCATTGTGCAAATGGTACAACACCTTTCAGCAACAGAAATCTCAGTGATCGAGACCACCAAGACTGCTTCAACCACTGCCTGTTCCAACAAAGCCGTGGGTCAACAGCAGCATGGAATTTGTGATGAGACTGCCCGCCACTCCAGAGGGGTATGACGCCATCCTCATGGTGGTGGAAAGACTTTAAGAAATGTCCCACTTAATTCCATTGGCAACCAGCGTCAACGCTTAGGGAACAAAGCAGCTGTTTCTAGACCACATCGTGCGGTTGTAGGGAGTGTCACGTACCACCATCAGTGACAGAGAAATCCGCGCCACCAACTGCTTGGATGCAAACAGCTGTCATGTTGCAGCAGACACTCCAGCACATTCTTGAAACTCCATGCAAACCCCATGGAGCTAATTGGGTGGCAAAATTGCTGACCGTTGGCCTCGCATGTAACTCGGTAACTTTCTCTGCAAAAGGATGTGGTCTATGGCAAACGTTTTACCACACCAGCAGGACTGCGAAGTCAAAGTGACATTCTTGAGGTTGACATCCATCGCCACGACTTATGTAGCATTTGGGAGGAATCATGGCAGATTCTCACCAAAATGCATGCAATGATGAAACAAGCATGAGACCGACATTGCAGCAACGACTTCTTCATCGTTGGTGATTGATCCTATTGAGCTCAAGGGACATTAAAAAACGTGGACAAGACTTTGCAAACCCAAAACCCAACGGTTTGGAACCTCAGTCGTCGCTCAACTTTCCTTGCCAGAAATCATAGCCATTCATCCTGTTTTCCACGCCAGCAAGATCAAGCACTATCGGGACCATAGCAGAATGATTTCCCAACA
Source organism: Penium margaritaceum (assembly GCA_023375785.1). Taxonomy (NCBI): domain Eukaryota; kingdom Viridiplantae; phylum Streptophyta; class Zygnematophyceae; order Desmidiales; family Peniaceae; genus Penium; species Penium margaritaceum. The sequence continues at coordinate 97,432 of SZWC01004774.1, read as the reverse complement.
GAGATGTGTTCCAGACGTACACGAGTCCCCAATGTAGAAACTCGTGTACGCACGGTTGTGTTCCGGACGTACACGAGTCCCCAAATTCCACACGTGGGTGTTTTTGTCATCACATTTGTGGTCCAATGTGCATTAATTTCAAGATTTCTACATTGCTTGGCCGAGGTCATTTTGGCCAATTGTCATGTCCTCCAGTGTTCTGTTTCTGAAGAATCTGACAAGTTTGACCAATTTCTATAATGGTGGAAATAACTTTCGCANATTATCCAATTTTCTTGATGCCTAAACTCGTCTTCTACCCTACAACTCATCTCTTCAAACCATCCATGTTCTGCTCGGCATACGTTTTGGGGTCATGGGCGCTAGAGTAAAAGGATGTGTGTTATGCTAGTTTGTGAGAAGGTGCTTTGAAAAATACCACCGAGAAGTCGAGGGTTTTTGAGAATGCGGATGCGTCTTCATAGAAGTAAAAAGCCATCTAGAAGTTGAATGCCACATGAATTCGTGGTTCTGAATAATATAGGTTTCACACGAGTGATTTCAAACTAAAAGAAGAAATAAAAATACACCACTCAATATATCATCCGCGCACACGAATTCTTAAACTAGTTTTAAAGAATAATTAATCAATAACAAAAATATTTGGCAGTAGGGTAGTTTCAAAGTATTAATGCGGTTTCTGATAGCTTTGTTGGCCTTTTTGGTCGGACATGTTACGTACCACAAGTACACGAGTCCCTAGTCTTCCCGAGTGGGCATTTATATTACTACACAAACAGCCCACCGCGTCACGAAGACCACGATATTCACTCCAATGGTTGAGGGAAAATCTGACCAAGTGACCCGCCCTCAGTGGATGTTTTCGAACATTTCGACAGCTTTGACCACTCTCGAGAACCTACAAACAGAAGTGTCACGACCTTTCGGTCGACTTCTCGACGCTTCACGATGAATCTGGATTTATAGAGATGCATCTCGCATGTCCACCGTCGATTCTTGAAGACCCCCGACTTCTCGGCGGACATTCTCAAAATCCGACCACTCACGACGCGACTGCGCACGCTTCGCTCGAAAACTGACCCAACGGCCCCAACTATGCTTCATTCCTAACTTGATACTTGTATATACATGTTTGACCATTTTGACACTTGTCATCGAAGTACATTTACTACTAATCATAAATTGCTCAAGTGTCCCAGATTCTAAATCGTGTATTGCCTCACAACTTCTACCTATTCACCATCTAGGCTCCATACAGCGTAACACTTGGTATCAGAGCGCAGCGGTGCTAGAGAGGCATCCGACTACTTTACTCATGGCAAGGGCTACCTCCTACAAGCCGTTAGCGCATCTCGCACGTCAAGACTTTGCAGACTTCGCAACTACGACGTGAGGCAAGCGAACGCAACTGGCCACCGGCAGCAGATCTTTGGCGACGACTTCGCTGGTGGAGGAGCAAAACGTGTCGATGCACGCGAACCCTACCGCAACAGCGAATGCTGGCGTAGCAGGCCTTTTGGCAGCTGGACAACCCCTACGGCTCTAACGACCAATCCGGTCACGGACTCGACAGTGATAAACCGTCCCTCCCAACACCCTCGACGATTACAGTAGGGACGACAGGTGGCACTGGTTGACAGGCACGGATCAACGAGGAACTGGCAAAAAGAATCTCCACACTCAAGGGAATCAACAACCACCTGCTCCAACAACTCAACGTGGCAATAGAGGCTCTTTGCAACGCAAGTGCGCATGAAGCGGTGCTTGTCGCGAGAAAATCCCAACTCTCGAGCAAACCCAATGTTCGTCCGGCTCCACCAGAATCATTCTATCCCACCAACTCAAAGGGACCGACGGTTTGGATGTGGCTCACGATTTTGGAGGTGTACTTCACCGCTGCTAGGATCAATGAAAATGAAAAGAAAATTGACCTCGCGGCCGTGCTTTTGCATAGCTCGTGGTTAAGTTGGTGGTCCAATCTAAAGACCATCCAACGGTAGCAGAAGACCGGCGGAGAATCATCATCGGCCCATGGTGCCCGTCTCACATCACCAACCACAGGCGTTCTACCCTTGGAGCAGATCAACCCACAGTGACAAGATGCGCTGACGCCAGCAACTGACTGGAATGAAGTTTTGTGCGCAATACTCATACGCATTGGATGACAGAACGGGAAGTTTGATGCACGGTACAAGCTCCAGCATCTACGTCAGCAGTCCATCGTCTACGTAAGCAATCCAACGTAGTGGAGTACACATGGAGATTCCACGAGATCATCACCGGAGCAGACATCGCCCCAGACGAACTCTATTTCACCACAACAACGTCCTCAAGCGAGACATCCGGCAAGCAATCGCTATTTTTGGCATCCCGAACGACTTGGCGCTTATGACTGCAGCAGCAAAAGGATCGACAACGCTGTCTACAATGCTCGGATCCAGGAATCCTACGACTGGCAACCTCCTAACAAAAATCATCGTGGAATTATAAAAAACCAGTCGACGGACTCCTCGACTCCGATGGAAGTGGACGCCGTCAACCAGGAAGATACGCGAACCTGCTACAACTGCAGAAAAGTCAGCCACATCGCCCGCAATTTTTGGAGCAAGTAGAAGGCCAAAAAGGGGGGGAAGTCACAGAAAAATGAGTCAGGAAACGACAAAGTGCAGGAGTGAAAGGCACGGCTCTTGTCCATGAGGAGCGATCTGCACTGAATGATTGCCCATCTGAACGGCCCACACTGCCGCAGTTGGTTTCTGAGATCGCAAAGTTCAACGAGAGATAAGAGGAAAACCAGCTGGCGATACTACTAAAAGTTCAGCCTTGAGGATACAGCTGTCGTTGAATGGTACCAGCACTATTAGATGGAGGAGTTTCACACAGACTCGTAAGGAACGACATGGTCCGCAAGCTGGGTTTGCAGACCTAACCGGGGATGTTTGGAGGAAAAACTGTCGACGGGAGACTGCAGATACGGAGACTCTAAGAACCATTACGACTACAAGTTGGAGATCTACGGGATGTAACAGTCTGGAGGACTTGTCCAATGACCGACCATGAAATCATCCTCGGAAGAGATTTTTTGTAAAAGCACAATCCGTAGGTCGACTGGAACAACAGAGACGTCCACGTGGAGATTAATTGTGCCAAACGTCAACTTCCACATGCAGGATGGAAGCTGACAGTGGAAGCAGCAGAGGTTGAAGCATCAGAAGAAGCTACAAAAGCCAAAAAGCGACATCCGGTACAGTCGATACCGCTCAATGTGGCCAAGCACTTTATACGACGAGGAGCTCCTGTGTGGCTCGTACATCTCAAGCCAATGGGAGAGGCGGAAGAGGCAACAACTGACTCATCATTGGCCTCATGAGCCTCATTGGTATCATCAAAGTTTGCTGTGATACCTGAAGAGTTCGTACCACTCATTGAGGAATTTGTGAATGTCTTTCCCGACAAACTCCTGAAGACTTTGCCTCCTCAGCGAGGAGGCAAAGTCTTCAGGAGTTTGTGCTGACCAGGTTTAGATCGCATTGAACTAAAGCGAGGTAGCAGACCTACCACCGGAGGGGCCTATTGTGTGAGCGATCACAAGCCGACTGAGCTCAGAAAGTAGCTAAAAAAGATGCTCGGTCGGGGGTTCATCCGCTCATCCACGTCACCATATGCCACGCTAGTACTACTCGTGAAAAGAAAACTGGCTAGATGCGGATGTGGGTGGACTCTTGGGCGTTGAACGATGCTACCATCAAGAACCGCTACCCTCTTCCTCGAGCTCATGAAATTTTTCACCAACTCCGAGGGGCCCGAATTTCAGCAAAATCGACTTACCCAATGGATACCACCAGAACCGCGTGGCAGCCGTAGACATCAAGAAAACGGCATTCCAAACCCGCTACAGGCTTTCGAGTTCACGGTCATGCCATTTGGACTCAAAAATGTCCTGGCAACATTTATGGCAGCAATGAACATCTTCTCACCGTACCTCGATGATTTCGTCGTAGTGTACCTCAACGACATCCGGGTGTACAGCCGCACCTCAGTGAAGCACAGTGGACATCTCCGAAAAGTTCTCAAAGTTTTACAAAGAGATTTTTTTGGGAAAAATCTTGAGATGGGATTTCGGTCATTGTTTGATTGAGTTTTTGGATCACGTCATCAACGGTGGACGGATCACCATGGATCCAAAAAAAGTAGCAGCACTCACTGATTGGCCAACGCCGACCAACGTTTGAGAATTTCAGGTTTCTCTCAGTTTCTGCAATTGCTACAGGCGATTTGTGCTAGACTATGCCCGAGTGTCAGTGCCTTTTCCGACCTCACTCAAAAAGAGAACGAGTGGCGGCAGGGAGACAGCGAACAAGAAGCGTTTATTGCTTTGCGGAACGGTTTGACCTCGGTACCAACCCTACAATCATCTGATCCAACGATCGACTACGTCATGGCTACGGATGCATCAGAGCGAGCCATTGGCATGATTCTTCTTCAAGACCATGGCAACGGCAAACAACCGGTTTCCTACATGTCTCAAAAAATACGAGGACCAAAACGTAAGTACGCGATGAAAGAAAAGGAGATGCTGGCGGTCGTGCACGCGTTCAAGACATGGCGATGCTGCATGGAGTTTGGTCGATGCATCGTGTGCACCGACCACCATGAGTTAAAACATTTGAAGACGAAGCCAAATCTCAGCTGACGTCAAACCCGATGGATGAACTTCCTTGAGTGTGGGTTCGACTACGAAATCGAGTACCGACCAGGCACAATCAACCAGGCGGATGCACTCAACCACCGACCAGATTTACTGGCCGACGTGGCAACCTTTCAACTGTAGCAAGACCCGTACCTCAAGTAATTGTTTGCAAGGGGCTACGACCAGCACGGCGGATATTAGAAAACCGAGTTATGGTTCGATGCACCCAACTGGCAACAACGCTTTACTCACCAAGTGGTCGTTTACCCAAATGATGAACTTCTTTGTATGCTGCTTGAGGAATGCAATGACACCGGTCCAGGTGGACACTTCGGAGAGGACAAGACGCTGAAAAAGCTGGCAAAAAACTATTGGTGGGACAAGATGCAATCCGACGTGGCGAACTTCTGGAAGACTCGCGACACATGTCAGCGACAAAAATCTTGCCGCACGAGGCCACGTGGACTTCTGCAGTCGCTCCCCGTTCCAACGCAACCATGGACAGACATCTTCATAGACTTCGTCACGAGATTACTGGTTATGCCCAAGGGATATGACGCAATCCTCGTGGTTGTCAACAGGATTTCCAAAACATTCCTCTTCATAACAAAAACAACCACCGTCGCAACCGAGGGAACAGCACGAATGTTTCTAAACAACATCGTGCGGCTACACGGAGTACCGAGAACAATCACAAACGACAGAGACGGTCAATTCACGAGCCGTTTTTGGCACAAACTGATGACTCGCTACAATAGCAGAATTCAACTTTCAGTGACGTTTCATCCTCAAACCAACGGTCTAACCAAGCCGATAAATCACACACTCGAACAATTGCTCCAAACACTATGCAAACCTCATGAGACGGATTGGGCACAAAAACTCCCGACCGCCGAAATCGCATTTAATTCGACGGTTCCCACGACAAATGGTAAAACTCCGTTTGAAGTGGTGTATGGAAACTTCTCGCCACACTAGCTAGACTCTTGAGTCGCATCAGTATTACATTTGTCGTCTTCCAATGTCGTGACTTCACCACCATCTGGGAGGAAACACGATAGACTCTGGTAAAGACACAAGCAGCAATGAAGCGAGCAGCTGACCGACATCGTAGCGACGACATCTTCGTCGCGTGCAATGAAGACCCCCTCAGTTTGGCGAACATCAAGCTCCGAGGATCCGAATGTCCGAAACTCAAAGCTCGATGGCTGGGACCGTTTGAGATCGAGCGCATGCAAACGCTTGTGTTTGCATGACTCAAAATCTCTGACACTATGAAAATTCATCCAATGCTTCATGTCAGCAGGCTCATGCGCTACCAGGACCCCGGAGAGAAATTCCCTGGCAGAGAGGTCCCTCCTCCACCTCCCGTTCAAGGGGACGAAGACACGGAGTATGTCATCTAGGAAATCCTCAGTAATCCTTGACGAGGCAAGACAACAGAATATCTCGTCAAGTGGCACGGCTATGACGCCGCGCACAACAGCTGGGAAACCTACGACAACCTCGGAGAAATCGATCATCTCGTCCACGGCTACTACCGCACACTCCGGGCCACATTTGTACGCGCGCTGGGACGTCGCGCCTAAAAGGGGGGGGGGTGGAAGTGTTACGTACCATACGTACATGAGTTGATAACTTTCCTGAGTCGGCATTTCTGTTGATACAAAAACAGACCTCTGCGTCGCGAAGACCACGATATTCACTCCGACGGTCGAGGACAAACTAGACGGCTGCTTCGCCCTAAATGGATATTACCAAACATTCCGTTTGCTTCTACCACTCTCGCAAACCTATGAACAGGAGTGTCAAAACCTTTCGATCGACTTCTCGACGCTTCACGAAGAATCTGGATTCATAAAGATGCATCTTGCATCTTCACCGTTGATTCTTGAAGTCCCACGACTTCTAGACGGACCTTCTCAAATCCGACCACTCACGACGCGACTCCGCACAAGTCGCTTGACAATCGACCCAACGACTCCGACTATTCTTCATTCAAAACTCGACACTTGTATATTTATGTTCGAACATTTCGACACTTGTCATTGAAGAACACTTACCGCCAATTATAAATTGCTGAAGTGTCCCAAATTCTAGATCATGTTTTGCTTCTTAACTTCTACCTGTTCACCATCTACACTCCAATCGACGTAAAAGAACATGTAGGAAACTTCTAGGTTTCGAATGTCTCAGGCCGGAATGGCAGGCCAAAAATTCCATTGATTGCGAGGCAGGTCATGATTATGAGGACATTAAATGGAGTTGAGGGACTCCTGTACGATAGGGCCGTGAAACTCTTCGCCTAAGATGATAACCTTCTCTGAATTTGTTTGAAAAAGGTTCTATGCCAAAACATGGGTTTGGCATACTATTTGTTTGGCGTTCTTGCATTTTCTTCGGTTTTTTTTGTATATTTTCTTCCCAAATCCTGACTTAGTCCAAAGCCGAGGCTACTTTGGTATTAGTGTAGCCCACCCTGCCTTCAGAAATGTACTCTAGTCTAGCGGTTGGGTACATGTAGGGATTACCCACGAAATTTGATTCCGTGTATGCTCTGCCCAACGTTTGGAAGAATAAAACTAGTTTACCTCGTGTTTGGAAGAATAAGACTCCCTTACCTAGTGACCTGAGAATGTTAACGTTTTACCCACAAATAGCGCAAAATCGCTTCATGTCGACGCAACATGCGATGCAGCGCCGACATGCTGACATCATCAATTGTTGTGATTTGTGCCGTTCCTGTACAGTTTACTGTGACCACTCGGCCGTGTCCATACTCGTGCAGATCCCTGATGCAGGTGGCCCTGGTGACACCGGCGTGACGACAGGCGGCGGACTACCCATCCGGAGCTGACCGACCACTGTCCCAGAGCCCCAGATGTCACCGGGACTTCTTGCTGTGTCTTCTACGTCTTGCAGGCGCCTTTCGGCGGACTGGGCATGAGGCCCATTTGCATGTTTTTGCATTGTATACTCGCTGTCAGTCGATGGATGCATGCATGTGACCAGTCGTTGCGTGCGTCTTTTGATTCTGCATGTCTAGGTTCAGACGGCGTAGGATTCTGACATGTGTGCGCAGAGTTACGACCAAAACAGTGGTTTTGGGCCGGTTTTAGGACAGCTCTTGGACTGCCGCGTACGACACCCGCCGTGCGCCGCGGCAGGTATTCATGCCCTGGACCTGTCAGTTGTCATTTCTCTCTGCATATGCTATATTGAAGCATTCTGACACTTGGACTTGTGTCTCCTAGCCNGTCTAGGTTCAGACGGCGTAGGATTCTGACATGTGTGCGCAGAGTTACGGCCAAAACAGTGGTTTTGGGCCGGTTTTAGGACAGCTCTTGGACTGCCGCGTGCGACACCCGCCGTGCGCCGCGGCAGGTATTTATGCCCTGGACCTGTCAGTTGTCATTTCTCTCTGCATATGCTATATTGAAGCATTCTGACACTTGGACTTGTGTCTCCTAGCCAAACCCTTACCGTTGTGTGTACGACCTGTGCTTGTCGTCACCGTCTGACTAGGCACTGACGCCCGGTCAGCGGCCGTGTTGCTAGGAAGCTTCTACGCACTTTCTCATGGTATCAGAGCAGTGAGACAGTTCTCACTGAGCTGCGCAGCAGAGACGCAGCAGAGCAGCAGCAGTGAGAGTCACCGCTGCAGCAGTTCTTCTGGGACCCGTTGGAGACGGCCGGTCGCCGTCCTCGTACTCCACCCACCACGTGAGATCGTAGCTGCTGAGGCAGCAGCAGCAGCGCGTACCGCCACACAGAGGCGTGTGGCGCCTGCGGTGCGTGCAGCCGCCACCCCCCCCCACAGCCGCAGCAGCAGAGCAGCAGCAGCAGAGGCGGCGGCGGCAGCCGCGCAGCAGCAGCAGCGCAGCAGCAGTGGCCGCCACAGCAGCGTGGCAGCAGCGGCGGTAGCAGCAGTACAGCAGCAGCGTCGGCAGCAGCAGCGCAGCAGCGGCAGCGGCACAGCAGCAGCAGCGGCAGTCGCGACGGCAGCAGCAGCGCAGCAGTGGCAGCAGCAGCAGCGCGCGGCGGCGGCAACCAGCAGCAGCGCGCGGCGGCGGCAACCAGCAGCAGCTGCAGCGCGCAGCAGCAGCGCCGCGCGCAGCAGCGGCCGCCGCGCGCAGCAGCAGCAGCAGCAGCAGCGCAGCCGCCGCTGCCACCGCTGCACGCGCAGCTACGCAGCTGCTGCTGCAGCTGACAACACAGCTGCAGCAGCAGCTGGGCGGAAGCTGCTTCGCAGCTTCCGCGGAGCTGCCGCGCGCCACCGCGCGGCGGTAAAACCGTGACAAGAAAAAAAAAGAAAAAGGAGGGGACGAGCTGACGTCAGCATTGTTGGTTGCTGACGTCATCAGGTCGTGCTGACGTCAGCAACCACCTGCTGACGTCAGCATAACACTTAGCCAAGTTTTCAACCGAAAAGTCAAAAGTTGCCAGCATTTCAACTCCTCGAGAAACACAGTCAGTTTTGAAATCCGGCAAAGTTGACCTGTCGTCCCATAGTGAGCGGCGACATGAGGTCGCCCGACGACAAGGACAAGGGACCAGGTGATCCCTCCTCCTCTTCTTCAGGGGTATTGAGCCCTCGCTCGCAGGCCATTGAGGACCTGCGCAGTCAGCAGGAGGAGATGCGTCGTCTGTAGCGAGAGCAGACTGACGCGATCCGCACGCTGACTGAGCTCCTACGCGCTCAGTCCACGGCTCCTCCGCGGATCTCCGAGGGAGCTGTCGGCATTGCGGCCTCCACCCAGCACTCGGCTCAGGCGCCGGTGACAGGCGCCCCGCCTGCTTCACCTCCTGGCGTGGTCTCACCACCACCTGCGGACCTCCTTGATGACGAGCCATTCATGCCAGGCTTCCAGGATGACTCCCAGGAGCGGGAGATTCGCCTTCTACAGGAGCGCCTCCGTCAGCT
>SZWC01004774.1:43123-56042 GCA_023375785.1 Penium margaritaceum | reverse complement strand
GTAAATGGAGGTTGGGGAGGGTGAGATTGTGTTTTGTGCTTCCGTTGAGGGCAAGCACGTGGAACTTCGTGTGAAGGGGGTGCTCCATGTTCCGGGGCTGGCAGCTAACCTCCTCTCTGTCTCATCTCTCATCTCCGAAGGCATGCAGGTTCACTTTGAGAATGGTGGATGCACCATCTCTACACGTGCAGGCTGTGTGCTTGTAAAAGCGGACAAGGAGGACAGACTCTACCGTCTCCATGTATCATCAGAGAAGGAAGCCGGCTCAGCATTGGCAGCGAGAGAGGGAAAATACAACATCGGCATGTGGCACCGCCGGCTTGGTCACCTCGGCTTTGGCACCATCATCTCCATGCAGCAGATGGTCCGCGACCTGGAGCTTAAGGGGGTGAAGCAGCCAGGTGCATCGGCTTGTGAGAGTTACATTGAAGGGAAGCAGGCCTACGCTCCATTCTCCGGGGAAGGGAAGGGGGCGGCTGAGCTTCTCTTACTTGTTCACTCTGATTTGTGTGGTCCCATGCCATCTCAGTCCTTGTCTGGCAAGTTGTACTTTGTCACATTCATTAATGAAAATTCGAGGAAGACATGGGTGTTCTTCTTGGCTGGAAAGGATGAGTGTTTTGATGCTTTCAAGGTGTGGATTGCTGTTGCACAGAATGAGAGTGGCTGGCGGTTGAAAGTGCTTCGCACCGGCGGTGGAGGAGAGTACCTCTCCAACGACTTCCGCAACTTCCTCAAGCATCGTGGGATCAGGCACGAGGTCACCCCACCTGGAACACTGTAGCTGAACGGCATGGCTGAATGCGCAAACCGCACACTCATGGAGCGTGTTTGCAGCATGCTCTAAGACACGGAGCTCCCGCCAACCTTTTGGGTGGAAGCGGTCAACACTACCGTGTACCTGAAAAACCCGAGTCCCACGCGCGCCGTGCCACTGATGACAACGGAGGAGGCGTGGACGGGACGCAAGCCAATAGTGACGTACCTGAAAGTCTTCGGGTGTGGCGCATTTGTGTATGTGCCTACCGGCAACCGCAACAAGCTGGAAGAAAAGGCGGTGAAGACGGCCTTCCTCGGCTACGACACCATGGGATATCGCCTCTACAACCTCGCTGCTTGCAAGATCATCCGCAGCCGTGACGTGGTCTTTCAAGAGCACGTGAAGGGCTGGACTTGGAGCCCCATGTCTGTAGTTCCACTTGCTCCTGCACTCGTACCAGAAGTGGGAGAAGAGCCGGTAGTAGAAGAGGGTGGTACGGAAGATGACGGTGATAGCGGCAATGACAAGGAGGTGGAGGGAGCTGAGAAGGAGAAAGCAACGGAATCTTATGAGGAGGAGTAGCAAAGCAATGCACGGCAGCTGCCACGAAGGTCTGGATACCACAATCATGGTGGAGATGGTCCTGTGGAGCCGTTGAGGAGATCCAAGCACCTCAAAGGCAAACAGAGGCCGCTGGAGGAGTTGGTGAACCTGTGCACCATTCCACCACCAACGGATTCGTCTGACCTCGAGCTTCTCTTCCTCACAGTCACCGATGACCCAGCCACATTTGCTGAATCCATGCGTAGCGCCGAGGCGGCAGATTGGCGTGCCGCAACAGATGAGGAGTATGGTGCGATCATGAAGAACGGAACCTGGATCCTCGAGGAAGCTCCATGTGGCAGCCGGGTGATCGGGTGTCGGTGGATCTTCAGGCACAAGCGTGGTGCGGATGGTAAGGTGCTCAGGTACAAAGCACGATTGGTTGCAAAGGGATATGGGCAGACTGAGGGTGTGGATTTCAATGAGACATTTGCACCTGTCGCAAAGTTCCCATCCATCCGAGCGATCCTTGCTCTTGCTGCTGCTATGGACTGGGAGGTGCAACAAATGGATATGACGTGTGCATTTCTGAATGGTGACCTCGAGGAGGAGATGTACATGGAGCAGCCAGAGGGGTATGTGGTGGAGGTAAAGGAGGATTTGGTGTGCAAGCTTGTGAAGGCTCTTTACGGCCTGAAGCAAGCACCGCGAGCATGGTATCACAAGATGGATGAGCAGCTGGCTGGGCTTGGTTTTGTGCGTAGTGAAGATGACCATGCAGTTTATGGGCATGTGCAAGAGGCGCGCCAGGTCATCATCTTGCTCTATGTTGATGATCTGCTCATTGCATCTAACTCCAAGTCTCTTTTGGATGATGTGAAGCAGTCCCTTGCTGCCAGGTTCAACATGAAAGACATGGGAGAGCTCATCTACTACCTTGGCCTTCAGGTCAAGCGCGACCGGCAGTAGCTGACTTTGGATTTGTCACAGGGCACGTACGTGAGCGACATCGTCAAGCGCTTCAACATGGCAGGAGCGCACAAGGCCGTAACACCACTGGAAGTGGGAGCGAAGCTAAGCATGACGCAGACTCCCCGCGGCATGCAAGAGAGCAGCCGCATGGTAGCAGTGCCGTACCAAGAAGCAGTTGGGAGCCTCATGTACGCAGCAGTCGGCACGTGCCTCGACATCAGCCAAGGAGTGGGAGTGCTCAGCAAGTTTTGTTCAAATCCGGGTGTGCCGCATTGGGAGGCGGTCAAGCGTGTGCTGCGCTACCTCGACAGTAGCAGCAGCCTTTTCCTCACCTTCAACAGCAACAACAGCCCCATCCTCATCGGCTACAGTGATGCAGATTGGGGAGGTGACCTGGACACAAGGAGGTCAACCAGTGGGTTCGTGTTTGTACTCGGAGGAGGTGCAATCAGTTGGAGGAGCAAGAAGCAAGAGTGTGTTGCTCTCTCCTCCACCGAGCCAGTATACATCGCTTTGAGAAAAGCAGAAAAGGAAGCAATGTGGCTGCGTGAGCTGCTGGCAAGTCTTGGGCAGCAGCAGAAAACGGCAACAACCATCTACTGTGACAACATGAGTGACATCGCGCTCACGAAGAATGCAGATTTCTACGCCCGTACCAAGCATATTGACCTGCACTACCACTTCGTCCGGGAGCTTGTGGCAAAGGAGGTGGTGCACATCAAGTTCTACTCCTCAAGCATGATGCTGGTAGATTTCCTGACCAAGCCGTTGGCAGTACATTGCTTTCAACAGCTGAGGGCACAATGTGGACTTGTCTGATTTTTATTCTCGCAAAGTGGGAGAATGTTGGATATGGGGTACGAAAAAGTGACCAAAGTGGGTTGCTCGATAAAAATCATCAGGTCACAACAGTGAATAGAGGATGTTTTGTTGGTTCTGTAGCACTTTACGGAACTCGATTCGGAGTCCGTTTCAGGGAGATATGGATTTTCAAGGTTTGGTGGCAATGGGTCGGGTTCAAGTGACGGCTCCTGCACTACCAGCACCAATGACGGCCACAATTATTGGCCAGGGAGGTTTGGAGCGGCCTTCAAGGTAGAAAGGCAGCAGGAGGACCTTCAGGGAGCTTCAAGGAAGGTCCCCACTAAGATTATTGGTTGTGCACATGGCAGGGATGGTAATTCTTCTGTGTGAGAGTGTGACTGCCGCTCATCCCGCTAGGCTAGGAGTGTGCTAGGAGGTGAACTTTGATAGAGTGATTCTTCCAGCTCCATTTGCCAAATGAGGCGTACTTAGGCTTGTTAGAAAGCTGTGCTAATGTTATTTCTTATCCACGAGTCAAACCAGCCATTAGCGCTCTCTACACAACTTCACACGCTTCCGTACTCTTGTCTCTGCAGCCTACGACTTGTCTCTCACATACAATTGGTCCTGCCTAGCGGCTCTTGGTGAGCTTGATCACCTCCCTGAGGACTGCCTTTGATTGCAACATCATGCTAGCCAGATGTGTAGTTGCAAAAAAGTTGCTGAGGGAAAAGCGGTTCAGACACTTTGCCGGAGATCTGTTGGCAGTGTGGTTCGGTGCTGGACTTGAAATGTGTTGGATATCTTGGCTGTTATCCGAGGAAAGTTAGAATCTCATGGCAGCTTCTTGGTTACGTTTTTTACACACCCCTTGAAGCCTGGCTCCTGCCAGGAGCTTCTTATGGAGGACCATCTGCAACGTACGGTTCATGTAGTACTATACACAAGCATCTCATTTGGGCAAACAATTTTTTGGGTATTCAGTTGGTGAAATGTAACCAGATAATGTATAAAGATGGTTATACAGCATGAACAGAGCTGTTCTCAGCTATTGATCGAGTTATTATGCTGTTTGTGCTAGGGTAATGCCTCTGTTTGGATAATCTTCTACACAGAAAAAGTGTTAGATTTCACTATCTATCACTCTGGTGTAGACAGTGGAGTGCCAGTGGTGAAATTTATTCCACCATCAGGTGCTTTGTGAGGGTGGGATGTTCTAAACAAAGAAGCTAGGGGTGATATTTGCAAATGTTTCAGATGTTGGGGGTGATTGGTGAAACCTGAGTGGTGCTACCAGGAATGTAAAACCTGCATTCCAATGAAAGTGGGGTCTACATTGTAGGTGGTGATAGTGATTATGTAATGAGATTTTGGATGGAAGAATATGTGATAGCCAACAGGATTTGTGTGTTGCCAAGTGGGGTCTTTGCTATATGGTTGTAGTTTCTTCCTAATTAGAGGGCTACCTTGTATCTGTTGATGGTGATGTCCTTCTTATTCTTCCACACGACCTGTTTCTAGCAATGAACTCTTGCAGTAAGAGGGTTTTGAGAGATTATCTTTCTGGCCATGTAGAATTGACAGCTCACAAGGTTGAATTTTCTAAAGGAGGAGAGTAGAATGCGGCAGGGGAAGGAAAAAAATGGACATACTGCAAGGAATGCTGCTGCTTCTGCTGCTGCTGCTTCTGCTAGTAGCTGAAGAATTTCTGCAGCTATTCCCAATATTGCAAAAGCATAGGTGGTTATGGTACTTTCTCTTCTGCTTCTTGTACTGATGATAACTTTGCGAATGTTGAGAACCTTTTGGTTGAAATGGGCACATGGGATGCATCTTGCATGCAACATGAGTGTAATGATTTTATGAAGGGTGCTTCCATGCTCAAGGGGGTGCTACCACCACTTGTATCTTGAAATTTTGCAAAGGTGCAGGAACAAGGAGACGCGTGCTGCCCAGCTCCTATGGCCGCAATGGGTTGTTACGTGTATTAGACCTTTCAGAATAGGGTAGAAGATGGTGTCCAATTCCATAGGCTACAACGTCTTGCCCTGTGTATTGGCTGTAAGAACAAAATGCTGCAGCTTTGAAGGAGTGGATACAGGGGACAAACCACATTCAGTACAACTGCTCAGTTCTTAGATGATAGACAGATAATAGGCAGTACCATTGCTGTTGATGATGTCGATGTTGAAATCTGAACATGATGTGGCAAGGGGAACCACCTAGGTCACAAATGGAAAAGTAGGTGAACAGTTATTTTTCTGAAGTGCATTGCTGCTACTGCTGTTGGAAGTTGCTGAATGAGCGGGCGCAGAGGCAGAACCACATGTGCTACATCTACTGATGAAGGGGTGCTAGGATATGGAAATAGATGCCATCCAGGTCATAGAGGATACATCAGGTGGTGGATTCTTGGACCAAGCATGCCAATTGGGTGCGTGCAGGGTAAACCCACATGCCCGAGTTCTTGGTGAGTGCTAAATGGCACAAATGGTGAATAACAATGATGTTGCTGGATCTGCTACAGGAGGAGGAGGATGGAAGAGCGCTGCAGATAGACTGGATGGTCTGAAGAGGCGGAACTTTGACTAAAAATTGTACTGGAGATGTGGCTGACAGTGGACATGCTCAAGAATTGAAAACTGTTGCAAAGGTCTTGACCGCAGCAAGAAGAGGCTAGCTATTTGAATTATGGAAGGTAATGCCAGAAAGAGAACTTGAGAAGAAATGGGAGGAAGCTAGTGCTTGCAATGCAATCTGAAAAGGCAGGAGGATTTTGTAAGCCACCAGGTACATTGAGCTTCAACGCCAAGTGGAGACACAATTGCAAAATGGCAACGTGGCTAAAGGCATGAAGCAAGTGTTTCGTTACTGATTTAGGTGGTGTAGATGGCAGTAAAGGGGTCCGGGAAAGGAAACCTCTACCAACCCAAGAAGGATGCACTGGAGCTCCAAAGAGGATGACGCTGTGAAGTGATACCAAGGAGCATTGTCTGAGGCTCGGATACAATGTCAGAAAGCGGAAGTGGAAGATGCACAGGTAAGGTGAAGCAGGCACAAGAAAGTGAAAGCATGGGAGTGAAAGAGGATGATGTAAGAAAAGTGGGAGAAGCACAAGCAGAGGCTTATACGTGAAAGCAGCTAAAACAGAAAAAGATGAAGAGCAGTGTAGGGGAGAGTGAGGTAGATTTGGGCACGTGAGAGAATGGCCAAGAGAGTACCAAGAACCGATTGGAGTAACTAGAGCCCAGATAACAGTTTACACCATATGGTGTAAACAGTTATGGATTGTATTTACTACGTACTAGTTTTTGGTAGAAGTCCATGTTCACTGATATGTTCACTTCCCAATACATTTGTTGATTCACAATCACAGGGGTGAGGTGATTGGTCATATATAGATCCGCGAGCCTCATTCCTCATGCGGTCTCACTTCACAACTCGTAGTTTGAACTTTGCGCTTCAAACTTAAGCTAAAGTTGACTGTTGGATTTTCTTCCATCATAGTGAAGTAGTCAAGCCACGTTACGAGGAGCGACTTCATCGCAGCGACTAGAGGCTTATCTGCACCAGATCACTGGCTATGCAATTTCAGTGTGAACTCTCCCAAGGCCAGAATAGTTCCTTATGGAACGGATGGGCAAACAGAAGTAATGTTTGGGACAAATATGTCGGCTAGTACGGCACCTTCAAGGCATCCTGCCTGTCCGGTGTGATGGGAGTTGAGGCTGTGGCAACTGCACCAAGGAAGTTGACAAAGCGCTCCCCCACAATACATACGTAGTGCACCTGATGAAGGAATAGCGTCAATCCTTGGCAGTCACACACGATCTCCATCCCAAGGAATACAGTTGTATGACTGATGTTCTTCATCCTCTTGACAGCCTTGAGGGCAGTCCTCAAGGCTGTCACCTTGAAGACTGCATTTGCCTCCCTCACAACCTCCGTTGAGAGGGACATGATCAGGATGGCAGTGAGATGCATAGATGTCCATTGGAGGAAAAGCAAAGGATTGGCATTACTCTAGACATAACCCGCATGAATCAATATGTCAGTGATTTCCTAGTTCTAGCACTCTGGCAACTACTTGAGATTGTACAAGGCCTTGCACAAGCACCAGACCTTGTCGCTGACCTCAAAGCCCTTCGGTTGCACCATGTAGATTTTCTCTTCTAGATTTTTACAGCAAAACACGTTGTTCACATCCATCTGGAGGAGCTCCTAGTCGTACTGAGCTACGAAGCGGAAGAAGGCACGGGCCATGGTCATGTGACCAAAAACAACAAAGGTGTCGTTGAATTCAACACCCTCGATCTGTGAAAAACGATTGGCTGTCAAGCGGGCCTTGAAGTGATCTAGTGAGCCATTTTATTTCACCTTCTGAAGATAAAAAACCGCTTGGCCTATATGTCTTTTAGCCCAGCGGAAGGTCGACAAGCTTGTAGACTCCATGCCCTCGGTTAGCATGGAGCTCATCCTCACAGGCCGTACACCACAGCATCGCTTCCTCTGCTGAGATCAATTTCTTCAACATGCCCGGATCATGCATGTTGACCACGAAAATGTTGGTTGCGACCTCGCACGCAACAGAATATTCACGTGAGACCAGAACATGGCCAACTCGGCATGTTGGGTGTACGTTGGTATAGTCAGTCTGGAAACTAAGGCCAAGGAAATTCATGCCAGGATTGCAATTCTCAATGCTACGGAGGGGGCATCTGGACACCAAAACAGCCAGCTGCTGAGGCCTAGAGGAAAGTGGTCACAGACAACCACCAGGCTCGCGTATGAAGGAGTTGTGTACCTAAGACTGGGGATCAGGGAATAATGGAGTGGCCACGGGCTCGTAGACAGACATGAAGCTGGGAGCAGGAGAGGTTGCCTTTCACCTCCGTTGCATCCAGGCGCGACGGAGGTGAAAGGCACAGGCATAGCAGCCGACAAAGCTGGGGGAGCAGACACAAGTGTAGCTGCAGGGGATGCAACGGGCTCAGATGCATGCACAGATGGAGGAGAATCTGCAAGCGCAGTGGTAGGTTCACGCACATGAGAAGACATAGAGATCACTGTGGGGAGAAGTTCACATGTGACCATTAGGAAAGAAGATGCCACTGGTTCCACTGCCACAATGGAACGATCAAGAATTGGCTGGTCACTAACTGACAGGTGAAGAGGCCTGGACGGGTTCATCCACTATCATAGACTCCCCCATCCATTGGGAATATGCACAAGCGGGATCGTGGTCGGAGGCCCAAAAAAATAATGTCTCAGAGGTCTCAGTAAGTGAGACCCTCAAAGAAGATGGCATCTCGAAACTGGATGCTTCAGTTGCGAAGGGTCCTAGAAGCACCATGCCTTTGATCGTGAAGCAATATCCAGATACTCGCACTTTTGATCTCGCGGGGAGGCCTTGGAGCCTTTCTAGTCCTCAATGTACAAGACATAGGCTAGGGAGCCCCAGACACATGAGCTAAAAGTCGAAACAATGACCAGATAAGAGCTCGTATGATATGATATGATTTGACAGAGGACCGTGCGGGAGGTGGTTCCAGAACAATTTCATGTAGGAGAAGCCCTCGAAGGCGTATGAATCCAGGAGACCGTACTCAATCAGCATGGCACATATCATATCTTCCAAGGTGGGGTTCTTACGCTTGGAAAAGTATTTGTGTTGGAGTGTGGCGGGTGCAGATAATTGGTGAAAGACATCATGCTTGGTAAGGCACGCGTTCATCTCACCAAGGAACTCTCCACCATAGTCAGAGAGGAACGTGTGGAGGGTATGACGTCTTGAATGATATGTACCTTGTCCACTGGCTGGCTGGCTGGCTGGCTGCATGGACAGACAAGGCATGCAGTGCTCTGTGGAGTAAATCCCCTTGGTCTATGCCGAGATAGGCCAGGAATGCACTGCCCATGATGGGTTTGTCCCGTGGAGATCATCATAGGAAACACACCTTTGTGGCCTAGTTGGAACAGGCGTCGATGCTCATGGGTCGCAGGTTAAAACCTCGCTTCCTAGTTAGCTTCTAGGAAGCTAACTAGGATGCTTCTAGGAAACTTACTAGAGCTTACCTTGAGGATGACACTTGGCGGTCTCAGGACGCGCCAAGTAGGAATGTACGTTGACATTGGCTCCTGTTGAGCCACTGCGAGGAGAAGCATTAGCAAAGCTTTGCAAGTATAAAAGCCTGTATAAAAGCCAGTATAAAAACCTACATGCATCCATTTATAGTTCTCGCCTTTGGGATTCCCCACAGAGTGTCCAACCAAGGGTAGACACTAAAGACCTTCATGCGGACTTCTTGAGGTTGCAAACTGAACGAACCTAAAGTGTGGATCCCTCGTTCCAAGGTGATATGTTATCTTGGTTGCAATACGAAGAGCAGTCGACAGCCTCCTATGTCAGGACCCGTTTTCTAGTCCGCTGCTATACGGCGCATTGACATGACGTAGCTGATGCTCAGCCATGACCAGCTACGGGCAAGCCATCAGGGCGACGTCACTCTTGTGGCAGAGGCTATATACCCACTGCATCTCGGTGAAGTCGTTGGTCAGCATAAAGACGTACTGACCACAGCTAGACAAGAACTTGTCCAGGCTGGGTCCGAGCAAGTCCAGGTGGACCAGCTCCAACGAGCACTGGGCCCGAGGGATAGACTCAGTGTAGGTGTAGCGATGCATCTTATCTTACGCACAAAAGAAACAGTCAGTCTAGGGTGGCTTATCTGAAGAATCGTATCAAGGGTGTGTTTGGATGAGCTTGGACACAATGTCCATACTCACATGGCATAGAATAAGGTACGTCTAGTGTTGGTGCTCAGAGCAAAGCACACTAACGATAGATGCATGTGCGCCAGAGAGGACGGGGCACAGGGAACAGAGGGGGTGTAGCGTGCAACATGGTACAAGTCATCCACAGCAAATACATGGAGCATAACCGCATTGGTTTCAACAGCATACACTAAGGCCGAGTTAGTAGAATTCTCAACATTGATATCCATATTGATGCAGGCGCGTACCGAGACCAAGCTGAGCACGAGAGCATGGAAAAAGAGCACAACAGATATGTACAGGGGGCTAGATGGACCATCGAATCCCACAACCCCAATACCCTGGTCAGGTAGTGATTGCACGGACCCTATGCGAACAGACCAAACAGACGCAACAGGATCAATGAAGGTAGTTTCAGAGGGATGAAAGGTCATGTGATGAGTGGCACCAGAGTTAAAGATCTTGGCGGTAATCGTATCACAACCTGTCGTTGTCGCCAAGCAAGGTGCCAACAGATAATCAGCCTTTGCAGGACGCTCAGTAGAGTTTTGTGAACAAGGACACACAGCACAATCATGGGACTCGTCAAGCTAAACAGTGGTGTCAGGCCAGAACTCTCCCTCATCATGCATAGACGGAGCTCCTGCAAAAGCATCATCAGTGGCAACGAACACGAGAGGAAAAACTGAATGTGGACCACACGGCTACGTCAACACACTACAATTCCCTCAGTATGTTGTATTGGTAGATGAGGGAGCTCCGTGATGGTGCGATCCCGAGGGTCCTGGTGCCTATTGTTCCCTGGTGAAGACGAATTCTCAGCCATTGTCGTGGCTTCCACACGAATTTCCTACGTGGTGACAGAGGCAATACACTGCACGTACGCCGTCTGAAGCCCACATATGAACCTACTCCACTCAAGGAGTTGCTGGCACGCCGTTTAGTGGTCAGCCGTCCCACAGTTGTAGCAGTGGACAGAACATACTCTGTCACAGCTCACCACTGTCATCTGCTTCTGCCCCGTACCATGCCTTTCTTTCCCCTTCTTCTCCTAGGTGTCTACTTCAACGCCCTGGGCCTGGCCAGTCAGGGGTAGATGGAGAAAATGATGGGGAGGGAAAGGCAAAGAAATGGGGGAGGGAGTGATTGAGGATGTCGCTACCATCACTTCAGTGAGCAGGCTGGATTGGTGTGCTCGTACATCCTCCTTGGGAGCTGCCTTCTCAAGGTAGAAGTGCTGTGTCCAAGGAAGGAGCTGGAGGAGCTCAAACAGGTCAGCAATGGCGACGAGTCCGAGTCCCGAGAATTCATCGCGATGGTCCAAGTGTGCCCAAGCATGATGTAGTTGAGGATCCTGAGCTGCAAGCTGCCACCAGTCCCTAGGTAGGTGTAGATATGCATGGCACGCTGCGAGCAGTCAGAGTCAGCTCGGATGCTCCCTGTCTGACAGTGTTAAACTTTGCAAGCTGGTCTGCAATAAACAGCGTCAATACTAGCTCCTATCCATGGCGAGGGTCCGTCACGGATCCGGTCCCCGTCATGCCCAGGAAAGGCCAGAAGTTGACGACCATGTCCTGAAGGATGGCGTGGCATCACTCACGTTGTTGCCTAGACCTGACAGGGGCGGGACATCTAGTGCTGGCACAGGCAGGAAGGCCAGACTCCTTCTGCGTCAGCGCGCAACTGAAACGACACCTCCCAGGAATTGAAGCATGCCTTACTCGCGTAGCAGGGAGAGGGTGCCTTGAAGCCATTTAGTCGCTGCTCCGTGGGGAGGGCGATCTTAGATTACGGAGCAGGTGGCGCAGTGAAGGAATGTCACCGTCGAGGGGGATACCTCCAAATGAGCAGCCCATCAGCCGTCTTAAGGAGCGGGGGATGCCTCGCTATGTTGATACCAAAAGGAGTTGCTTGCATGCTTCCTAGCACTAGTTTCGCTGACGTGGCAATGTCGTCCAGTGAGCAACTGCACTTGCAGGCAAGGCAGGTGCAAGAACAGTAAGGGTTTGTCTAGGAGAGATGCGCCTAGTCTCATGAGCTTAAAAAATTTGAATGTGAAGAGAAGAATGGCAACTGCCAAACATAGAACATTAAATAACTTTCGGGCTCTTGTCAGTTTGTGTACCATGGCAAGTGAGTTGGCCTTCACAACGGCCATTGTTTTGGATCGACTCGGTGCACAAACATCTTAATGCAGCACTATATAATCTTGCGGATGTAAAATCTTGAGACGGAGATGATAATACACTCATGCACTAGTCAGAGACCAATCAATGGACCCGAAATGCAAAAAACATGCAAATTGGACGCAAAGCTAGTCCATCAAGAAAACCCTAGAGGCAGAAGAAAAATGGTAGAACGTCTTAAGAAGTCGCTGGTCGGCTGTAGCAGGTGTTCCGCATTTGGATGGGTGGATTGCCACACGACAACGTCATAGTCTCAACCAAGTCTGCACAATGGATCTACGTGCATGGATACGGTCACCTGGTCAATGCCAACTATACACACACACACACACACACACACACACACACACGCGGGAACGGCTTACATCACAGCACAAAGCAAAAACATTCTTCAAAGAATGGGCAGGTTACAATGGTAAACTACACTAAAAAAGAATGCTCAAAGCTTCACTTCGTAAGAAGAAGGGGTGAAGGGGTGGATTGTGCAGAACACTCAAAAGACAGGATTTTCACGCCTGAACATTGGGTGTAGAGCATTGATGCCGTTTTTTCAATAGTTTTAGCATTCAAATTGTCTCTAGAATGGATACGCTCTCCATTCCACTTCATGAACAGGCTGGCACTGATGCACACCTCTCTCTCTCTCTCTCTCTCTCTCTCTCTCTAGTTGTCGGCTAACTTGCCGTCTCTCTACATAGTTTCAGATGAAGGTTTAGATTAGCTGAATGACAATAAATAAAGATGTTTGGAATTCTTGTGCAAAGTTCCATTTACATTAGTTACGAGCTAGCAAAAGAAATTTGCATGAAGCTCATGTGGAGGGGCCGTGTGAGGTACTTACCTCAATGACCTAACATACATACCATACCTGAAACCCTTT